>RCUC01122791.1:0-13599 GCA_003697995.1 Taxidea taxus jeffersonii
GTTTTCCAAACCAGCAGTACCATTTTACGTTCCCACCATTAGTGTATGAGGACCCCCATTTCCCCAAATTCTTAACACTTGTTATTATCTGTCTTTTTGATCATAGATATCCTAGTGGGTGTGAAGTGGTATCTCCTTGTGGTTTTGTTTTGCATTTCCTTGATGTTTAATGGTGTTGGGCATGTTTTCACATGCTGGTTGGCCATTTGTTTATCTTTTTTGGAGAAATGTCTATTTAGATCCTTTGCTCATTTTTTAACTGGGTAATTTGTCTTTATTGAGTTGTAGGAGTTTTATATTTTCTGGATGGAAGTACCTTATCAGATGTATGACTTATAAGTTTTCTAATATTCTGTGGGCTGCTTTATCACTTTCTTGATGGTGACCTTTGAAGCATAAAAGTTTGAGTTTGGGGGCACCTGGGTGGCTCAGTCATTAAGCGTCTGCCTTCAGCTCAGGTCACGATCCCAGGGTCCTGGGATCGAGCCCCACACTGGGCTCCCTGCTCAGCAGGAAGCCTGCTTCTCTCTCTCCCACTCCCCTTGCTTGTATTCCCTCTCTCGCTGTGTCTCTGTCAAATAAATTTTTAAAAATCTTTTTTTAAAAGTTTGATGTTTTGATGAAATCTAATTTATTTTTTTTCATTTGTGACCATTAACATTTTGATGTATATTCCTCCCGATATTCCCTATGTATTTTAACAAATGTGAGACAAAGTATACCTCATTGCCTTACAGACTTAATAAATTGTGAACAATTTCCATGACTGCACATCATCATTATTGTCTTCATAGTACATATTGCATGAACTTCCCATAATCTGTTTAAGTCATCACCTAGAAGTGGACATTTAGGTCATTTCCAATATTTTGCTATTATAAACAATCCTTATGCAAGCATCTTTGCACACATGTCTAAATTACTTGACAGGAGAAACCAGGACTGAAGCATGTGACAGGTGCAGGGAACAGCATGATGAAGGTCAAAGAGGAGGGGGAGCTCATCAAGTTTATACTGTGTGATGTGTAAACTGTGTAAAGGAGAATAGGAGAAGCTAAATCGTGGCTAAATCATTGAGGAGCTCAGATGTCAGTTTAATAAGCTTTGATTCTGGAAGCCAGAGAAGTCTTTTAAATGGGGGTTTGACTTGACAAAAGCCACGTGATTCCGCTTGGACAGAGTGAGAGAAATGTATCATATAGGTCATAAGACACAGAGATATCAAATTAGGTGATTTAGCAATAAAAAAATTGTAGTGGCATTTGCCTGAGTAAAATGTCAATAGAGTGGAGTCTGAGGACTAAAATGTATGTCAGAAGTAATGCAATTCTTGGGGCACCTGGGTGGCTCAGTGGGTTAAGCCTCTGCCGTCAGCTCAGGTCATGATCTCAGGGTCCTGGGATCAAGCCCCGCATCGGGCTCTCTGCTCAGCAGGGAGCCTGCTTCCTTACCCTCTCTCTCTACCTGCCTCTCTGCCTTCTTGTGATCTCTGTCTGTCAAATAAATAAATAAAAATCTAAAAAAAATTATTAAAAAAAAAGAAGTAATGCAATTCTTTTTTAAAAAGTGTGCAGAAGTGAGAAAGTAAAGACTATACTTGTGCTAGTTAGGCGAGGCTGTGCTGTAGTCATGAACAACCCCCCAAACTTCAGTGACTTAACAACAAAAATTTATGTGTTGGGGGGACTGATACACACAGTCACCAAGTAGCTTAGGGTGAAGGGGGCTCCATCATCTTGAAGTTATAACTTTGGAAGACAAACCCCCCCTCACAATTACCTCAGCCATTGAAGAGCTCATGGGAAGGTCACATGCCAACTACTCTATGCTTTGGTTCCAAGTGAGATGCTAGTCACCTAGACCTGTCTAACATCAAAGGGGCTGGGAAGTGTGTGGAGTCCATGGACTGTCTGGTGAGCACCACTGTCCCAGATGTTGGGAGAGTAGGCTATATACAAATTGTTGCAAAGGGAAGGAGAGAGTTGAAGGAGAAGCTAGGGTGATAGGAGGTGCATGGATTTTGATTTTTCTTTGTCTAATTGGAAAAGAACTGGGTTTGTTTACAGGGCAAGGAGTGACTAAGCAATGCAGCATGGTATTAGTCCTAGAAGAGGTGGGATAAGGAAAGATGGAGCCCAGAAAGGAGACCTGACCCTCTTTCTCTGAGATGGGCAGGAAGGAAGTGAAGGAAGTGCAGTTAGATATATGTGTGGGTGTAGAGGCAGGAAACAGAGGATGTTCACACCTGATATTTTTAGTTTCCTAAGAAGTAGGAGGCAAGTCAATTGCCAAACATGGTGGTAGTGGTGGTGGTGGCGGGAGGGATCAGAAGTCAGTTATGGGCCTTTTGGAGTTTGGAGAAGGTTCTCAAATCTGTCTTCACAAAGTCATCAGTCATTGAATGGACAATGACAACAGCTTATCTGGTTTACTTGTTCAACCTTTCCAATGTACTACAAATGGCTGACCCTTTTTAAAAGACAGGGCAAATCAGATGATGCCATCTTCTACATAAAACTGGCTCAAAATCCTCAAAGCGCCCCAAAGATCTGGCTCATGTTGACTTCTCCAACCTTGCCCTCACTGCTTTCCATACACTGTCACAGGGCCCCCTTTCATTTCAGGACCTTCACAGAGACTCTTTCCTCCACCTCAAAAGCCCTTCCCTTTCCACTTCCACTGCTCTCACTTAGCTAATCTGAACCCTTCCTGTAAGCCTGAAATTAAGAGTCAGTTTCTCAGGGGGGCCTTCTCTGACCCAGCAGACGAGCACTTATGTGCTGTTACTGTACTTGGGATTATTCCCTTTGCAGTGCTCTTCCCAAGTGTGAGTCCATGTTCATACACAGTGGATGAGGTCTCTTTCCTCCCCGAAGGCAGGCACTGTGTCCATGGACTTGTTTCATCTGCTGTAATGTATTTAACGTATAGCACATAGCCTGGCATGTAACAGTTGATAAATATTGTCCAATGAATGGAGGGCTGAATCAGTTTTGTTAGTCAATGAATTGACTAACAAAACTCATTCAGCCCTCCATTCATTGGACAATATTTATTGTGAAGAGATGGCTGAGATTGGACAACATTTATTGTGAAGAGATGGCCGAGATTGGACAGTATTTATTGTGAAGAGATGGCCGAGATCTTGTACGAATTCATTGACTAACAAAACTGATTCAGCCCTCCATTCATTGGACAATATTTATTGTGAAGAGATGGCCTAGATTGCAATACCTATGAGGGCCCAGTCAAGGATGACCACAGAATTGCTCTCAGAGCCAGTCTGAGTGGTTGTGTTCAGCCCAGGTGTAGGGCGGGGAGAAGGCAGAGGTTGAACTGATAACAAAGTTTAAACATTTCAGAATGGGTGTGGCAGAAAGAGGATGGTGCTGGGTTTCATGCTGCCCTATGTCTCTAGGCTAAGAGGGAAGGAAGAGAAATAGTAAGGGGAGTGATGGACTTGGAAAAAACAGTGAGGCCGAAGGCCTGGTGCTAACCAGGGTGTCCAGGAGCAGGTCCGGCAGAATGAAAGAGTGAGAGAGCTGAGAGCCAGGGGAGGACATCAGAGGTGCAGTGCACCAGATGTCCAGACCTCTCAAGTGGAGTGGTTCCAGGTCCTGAGAAGTTTCCAGGTATAACGGCAACTGTGAAGTAGTGGTTATTGTTGCTGCTGATATTAACGAGCAAGGAGACCAGGCTGGTAAATGAGGACTCCTGGATGATGGCAGAACTTGAAGTGGAGAAGACCCTCGGGTCCGAGGCGGTCAGACAACCCCTGCAAAGATAGTGTGGAAGGTGGCATATGCCTCAAGGACAGGTGCACCCATCATTTCCTCCCTTCTTGCGCCACTCATTCAAGAGTCAAGGCTGCAGGACAAGGGTCTGATGGGTTGAGCTGGACAGCATAAATCCCAAAGGGGAAGTAAATTTACATGTGGTAGAAGAGTAGGGGTAGGTTAGCATCCACAGGGCATGGCGGGGCGGCCAATGGGGGCCCCAGTGGAATATGTGAGCATAGGCAGCTTCTAATCATGAGGCTGGAAGAGAATAGAGAGGAGATGTGGCCTTGAGGTACAGCCAAGTTTCCATGAAGTAGGAAGTGAAGGCAGTAATGTGCCATGAACTTAGTTTATAATGGAGAGGTTTCTGTTTGCTTGTTTTCTAGTGGATCAAGGATGTTCCAGGAGCAGAAGTAACAGCGTGGAATAAAGAGAAGACATGCTGTGAGTCAGAGGTCAGTTTCATTTTTGGCCCTCTCACTTACTTGCTGAGCAACCTTACCCAATGACTTCACCTCTCTGAGCTCAGTTTTTGCATCTGTGAAATGATAAAGTGGTAATTGGCTCTGGGTGAGGATCAAATAGATAATGGATGCAAAACTGCATCATAAACCCGAAAATGTTGTGCACGTGTGAATTCTTATTATCATTATTGCACAGGGAGTGAGTAGGAGCATTTGGACGAAAGTCGCTAACGCTTGACTCCCTGTTTAGAACGGTCCTGGGACAAAGGCAGGCCAACGTCATCTCCATTTTACAGGTTCATTTATTCAAGAAACCTTACTGCGTGCTAACCCCACGTCAGTTACAGAGCTGGGCGAGGGGATGACAGTAAGATGAATCAGACACAGTCCCTAACTCTGGAGTTCATAGTCTGATGGAGGAGACCGACATGGCAATGTGGTAAGCTGTGCTATGTGGTATCTTAGTGGAATAGAAAGCGTTGTGTGAGCACGGAAAAAAGAACAATTAGGGAGAGCCTGAGCGAGCTTGTGAGCTGGGTCTTGAAGACGAAAGCCCAAGAAGAGGAGAGATATTCCACTCCTAGGGAGTGAAGGGAATGAGTGCTGGAGACCCAGCTAGGTAGAACTCAGGGGCACAGACATGCAATTACGTGCCACTTCCCCAGTGCTCTCTCGAAAAAAGGAAAAGAAGCCTCTTTGGTCCCACACAGAAGCTTATTCTCTTTGCTTCTATTAAAGCCTGGCTGCCATGGGAACAACACTTGCTTAGTCTCTTTGCTTGCTGTCAACAACTTACTGTCAGGGTGCAAAAGCACAGCTCAGATACCCTAGATATGAGGCATCCTGCTTCAGCCTCTGTCTCCTAGCCTTTCCCCAACTGTCTGGTGATGTCCGTTATTGGCTGACTGCCCTGCCTTATGTGGGAACCAATGGCAGCTCAGTGGGTCAATGTGTGAGCAGCTTTCCCAGGAAACCAGCAGGGCTTTAAAGGAATCATTACTTGTCACACACCCCATAATTGTGTCACATCTGAAAGAAGTTGCTGGAGGACTCCCCTCACCATCTCCTCCCCCCTCCTATTTCCTTCAATAACAGTAAGGAAAACCTGATCCTAGCTGGCTCCCTTCTTCCTCAATCCCCTACGTTCCCAAGCACTGACAGTTCCTTTCTCCCTTTTTTAAAGGGCATTGGTGGGGACCCACCTCATTGCTGGGACTTGGCCACCCAGGGCTGGGCTTTATTCCTATTTAATAGCCAACAATAATAAAAGTCATGGTATACCCATTTTATAGACGAACCTCAGAGAAGGTAAGAGATGAGGGGCTTGAGGTAGGGGAGCCACTTTGGAGGGGCAGAAGAATATGAGCGTGGACTGTAGCCTGATGCAAGAGAATAAAGACTGTCAACTTTGGCTGTCCAGCACACACATCTCCCTTCCTAATAGCATTCTGATTACTGTACATGCTATGTACAGTCTTGGGTGTGGACATCCAGCTGCCTTTCTCCTCTTGGGGTCACCGAAGGGCTACAGGGTTCAGAGCTGTGAGGTTTAAGGGAATACGAGAAGTTATCTCCATGTGGAAGCTCACACTATGCATGGCCCACAGTATGTGTAGCAAATGTCACTTCTGCTCCAGCACTGTTACTGTGGTAGGCAAGTCACTTAGCTATTCTTTACCTCAGGAAGGATGTAAAATCACCAGCGTTCTTAACATGTATTAGCTGTTATGGTTGTCATAACTGTTATTTGATTAGTCTTCAAAACAGTGAATGGGTTGAATCAATTGTGGTATATCATAGGCAATGACAAATTGTTCAAAGTATCAAGGAAGCAGACGTTGACTTGTTGATATAGAAGTTTATATCATTGAATAAGAAAGTCATATTATGATATTTTGATTTAAAAATATGTATATATAAATGGCATATACCAAAATGATAACCAGTATTTACCTGTATTTATCTTTGGGTGGTTTGTGGATAATTTTTAAATTTTGCCTTATTTCATTTTCTATTTTCATGAGAAGACATTACTGAGTACTAATTAAATTTTAAGTGAAAAAAGGCCATACTTACCAGAGAACCAAGGACTCTGACTTGATTTCAGTCAGGGGCAAATGTGGGGGTAGGGCAAGGCAGCCAGGCTCCATGCAACAGCGATGGGCTCGGAAGAGCAGTCACAGAACGCTTCTGGATGGCATTCACTGGGGTTAAAGGAAGGTCCGAGGCCTGTCTGCAGAATCCAACCCTCCCGGGAAGCTGGAGGTCAAAGCTCAGAGAGTAATGTTTATCTGCTCCCTGTCTACCATTCCTACTGCATCTTCCTACAACCCACCTTATCCCTCTATCGCAGAAAAAGGATAAAGAACCCCAACCATTCTGTTACTCAAACATGCCACTCATTTTCACCTCAGGGCCTTGTTCCTGTTTTACTTCCCTGTCAACCCTGTTACCCTCTATCTACCAGCCACTATCTATCCCATTAGCCTATTCAGTTCCTGCATAGTACCCATCCACTCTGAAAATATTTGATTGTTGTTGCAAATATGTAAGCTTAAGAGTGTAAAGATTTTGTCTGTCTTCTTCACCACAGATGTGCTGGGACAAGAATGGTGCTTGCACAAAGTAGAAGCTCAATAAGAAAAAAAAAAAAAAAACCTGAGTAAATGCATAGTCCAAACTTCTCATAAGGGGAAATGTTCAGCAGGGAAACTGAGGCAGAAATCCAGTTGTGCTATCCAGACCCAAAGTGTGGAGGGTCAGCAATTGTGACTTCACCTTTTGGGCTGCATTCAGAGTCATGAATATAAGGAAATAAATACTACTACAGTTTTTTTTTTTCTTTTGTAAAAAGCAGTTATCACATTAAAAAAAAAAAAAAGTGATGACACTACCAGGGGAGTATGACACAGTCTGTATGGATGAGTTTATTGGAAAGGCTAAATGAGTAACTTCCTGAATGATGTGGAAAGTGATGAGGCTTGTAGCATTCCGGAAAAACTTGACACAAATTGTGCACTAAAGCAGTTCCATGGAATCAAGTTTGATAGTTTAAATGGTCACTAGTTTCAAAGGTTTTGGCTTGAAGTTATTATGACAGCTGAACATTTCTGACGCACCAAAATCCCCGGTATGCAGCTCTTAACTCAGCTTTTCTGGGCCACAAGTAAGCTGATAACTAGGATTCTATGCCAAGCCTTCTGTGAACAAGTAGGGAAAATGAGAAGGGGTTGGGGGGAGGAGTGGCAAAAACTAACTTTTATTCATCACTTTGTACATACCACACACTCATGAGGCATGACTTCTCTTGTTTAGTAACACTGCAAGGCAAGCATTATTTCTATTTTCCAGATGGGAAAAATAAAATAAGGCTAAAACAGACCAACTCATCCAAGATCATTGTCCATCAATTGCAGAGAAAAATCGGATTCTGGGTTTGACTCCAAAGCCTGTATACTTTATACTCTTGCCTCCCCAGAATTCCTGGAAATCCCCTTGATGAAATGTATTGCTCATCTTTAAAAAGAGGGGGCGGAGGGATGGCAATGTTATGGCCAAAAAGGAGGCAGGAAATAACAGGGAAAAAGTCACAAACTATTAAGTTGAATCATATGAAATTTCTGATACTTGATTTTGGGGGGAGGGAGGCCATAAAAGAGGCAATTTCATATCACTCCACATCATGGTATTTGTTCTGCGGATGAAAATCATTATAACAATACTATTAAATATAGGTTATGTTTCATGCCATTTCAGTAACCTTTTAAGACGGGAAGGATAAGGATAATTGTTCCCATTTTCTGCATGAGGAAAAGCTGACCTGGCAACCCTGCCCACTTGTCAGAGCACCATCTGGCTTTGGGAACAACTGTAACAACGTTTTCTGTTGCTGGTTTTTTTTTAAAGGTTTCTACCTGTCCTCTACTTTCTGCCCCCCACCATGTCCCACCCTCCATATCACCTCCTGTCACAAAGTAACTCTGACTTCTGTAACACATTCCTGTTTTCCAGCACCCTCAATCTATTCTCCCAACTGGTGGCAGTTGGGAGATCTGCCACCCCTCTGGTGGTTTCACTCATCTGCTTAAAATCCTTAGTAGTTCTTCACCACTACAAGATAAAGTTCAAGGGACGCCTGGGTGGCTCAGTTTGTTAAGCGGCTGCCTTGGGCTCAGGTCATGATCCCAGTGTCCTGGGATCGAGTCCCGCATCAGGCTCCTTGCTCAGCAGGGAGCCTGCTTCTCCCTCTGCCTCTGCCTGCCTCTGTCTGCCTGTGCTCGCTTGCTCTCTCTCTGACAAATAAATAAATAAAATCTTAAAAAAAAAAAAAAAGATAAAGTTCAAATGCCTCAGCCTCATGATCTGACCCTTGTCTACCATCTCTGGCCTTACCATCTGCCATTGCCCCCAACATGCCCCATGCCGTCTCTTGTACCATGCCCTCTGTGACTTTACCCACACTGTTCTGTGACTGGACCGGCTTTGTCATCCCTTCTCTCCGACCCTCATCTGACATTCAGCTGGCAAATATCTGATTTTTCAAGGCTGAGTTCCGATGTCACCTCTTGGTGAAACCATGCCTGACTTTCTTCTGTTATCAGTTTTCTGAGCTCTCTCAGCAGCTGGTACATTTTCTAAAGTAAGACTTACTAAAACCAGTGCTCTGACGAGGTATTTACATGCTGCCATTAAAACATGCACCAAAGTGTTCCTTAACTGTAGTGACTTCAGGACATACCATGGCACTAGACGTATAGCAGGTATTCTCTATCAGAACACAAGGGGCCTAGAAAGTCCCCATCCTGTGCCTTAGGTTAGGGAATAAGGGAAAAGTCTGATAGTGCCAAAAACCAGAGCACATTCTTCTAGGACTTTTCCAGAATCTTTACATTGAAGGCATAAGCCAGGGATTACCTGAATGTGGATTTGTACTTCCATTACCAAGGCTTATTTTCATTAAGGTTAATGGTTCCTAGGAGAATATGATCCATATGACTCACATAAGAACATTTGGATTTTATATTTCACACAGACACCAAGGCCAGTAGTGGAGCACCTAGAGATCAAGTTACCCTTTGCTGACCCCATGACATTAACACATTTAATTCAGTTTGATGAACAAGGAGCAGCTTACTAGCAGAAAATATATGTATATGATAATATAAAACCACCAGGGGAACACATGGCCACAAAGACAAGCTATTAGACCAAGAACATTCAGTTAGCCAAATAATTCCATAATGCTTATTACTCTTTAAATTAGGCAGCAGGTATTAACATATTAAAACATCCATGGAGAAAAAAACATAACATTGACAAAATTCTACCAGCTTTTCTTGGACCTAAGAAAAAGACCACCATTATTTGATTTTAATTGTGGGCACACACTGGCCTAGCTTGTGGAATCCTAGTATACTAGCAGACAGTTTGAAAACCATGTTCTCAACAGTCATACCTTCACTCAAAGCATGAGTAACAGTCATACCTTTACTCAAAGCACAGAGTCACTGAAAAAAAAGTCTGACCTTAGGCAACTTCGTAGAGAAAATTTTGATTATGATTAATTTACTTTTTAATGTTGTTGGGCTTTAAGGAATGGCTTATATAGCTTAGCAGAGTTCAGTAATTTTCCAGATAGGCGTTTTCCCCCGTTCTGGCTGGTGAAGTCCTGGTACGGTGATTCAGTCCCCACCCTCTTAGAAGAGAATGCAGTGGTTACTTACAAGGGGATGCCAGCTCCTGGGTGGGCCCAGAAGAAGCTGAGCTTTCAGCCACTTAGAAGCCCAAGAGATGAAGATCACAGATCTAAAAATCCACAAGAGCTGGACTCAGGGACTCCAGCCAATGAAATATCTTAGCCACACCCAGTGTGATTTTGGTTTTCTATTCACTTGAGAGATAGGCAGTGTATCTATAATATATCCTGATTCATCTGAATGCAGAAAACATTCTTACAGACCAGTATCTTTTTTTCCCAGCTAACATTATTTCATAGACGTGTCAATGGTGTGATTTAATCCACACCCTGTTATCTTGATAGCTACATGCCTCATTTATTCCGTCAGTCAGTAAGAAGTTATTGAGCATCTACTATCTAGTGAGGATTCTGATACACACTGTATATAATTTACACAATTTGCTCATTAATACTCATTTTGGGGTGTCCCAATTGTTTTCAATTTTCATTATTGAAAATACTATTATTAAAATCCTTGGACTTCTTTTTTTCAGGTAACTCTCTCAAAACACTATTAGCAGGGAAGAGTCTGAATAGGTCAAGGAATTGTACAGCTACTGTTGTATATGGTCAAGATTAAAATGGAGGCTTTAATTTTAGAGTTATTTATGTTTAAAGTTATTTAGAGTTTATTTATGTTTAAAGTTATTTAAAATTTATGGTTAGGCCACTATAGTAGACCAGACTAAAGATGACAAGAGTCTAAATTGGGGCAATGGTGGTAGGAGTGGGAAAAAAAGATGAGAAAAGGAATGAGGAAGGAAGAATATGGGACTTGGTGCCTCATGAGATATAGGGGGTAGGGGAAGAGGTTAAGGTGACCACTGGGATTCAAGCATAAGTGACCAGACAGAGAACATGTTTGAGGGGCAAGAGATGTTCATTTTACAAGGTTAATTTTAAGTTGCCTGTGGGTAATATCTAGCAGATATCCCAGTTGCTTATAAAATATGTTGATGAGGTAGCTGTAAAACACAAGGCTAATTTTTAGCATGAATTTTTCAGCTGGGAACCCTGAAGGTCAGCTAACTGAATTATTTCATTTTACAGTTAAGGAGCTAGGCCACACAGATATGTCTACTTTCAGAAAATTACATAGAGAATTGAGGTTAGATTTAAAAACACTCATGCAGGACTATCTCAGGCCACCATGCTGCATTCCATTGGTAAATCTTGTTGGTTTTACAATTATTCAAAAAGACATAGAGTTGTTTTCTCAGAATCCCAGAATTATGCATGGAACCCCAGTAAAAGGCACAAATCCCACTTGCATTCTTTTGTCACTGCATAACTGATTTCTTAATCAAAGAGGTCCTGCCATAGCTAGGTAGAGAAAACAAAGAGAAGATAGTCAGCCTGCCAGAAATGGCTTGATCAGTGAGTGACTCTAGATACCACGTGGTTACTGTAATCTGGCTGCACATAGCTCTGTGCTCAATTTTTAAAGATCTAGTCATTTGTCATTCTGAAAGCAAACAAAACCAGCGTGTTCACCACAGACCATTTATCATATGAGGTATATGGGTGTGACAGTCACATTAGCTGTGATAACAATGGCTGCTAAGCAGAAGTGCCAAGAGCTAATTAAAAAATTGACACAACCAAAAACGTCATGAAGTTGAGGGCCAATGATACCTCAATTAAAGAATTCTTGAGAACCGAAGATTCTTTTCAAGTTATTAGTGTTAAAAAAACAAAAGCATTCAAGTAGAGTATAGTATTAGGACCTAAATTCACAGGGAGGTATGGGGAGAGTGAGAGCAGGTTTCTATCCTCTCTGCAGTGTAAGGAAGGAAGGGGAATAGGGAAAGAAATGAAATTAACCCTTACTGATGAGCAACTGCTCTGTGCAATAGTCACAATTGATATATTATATAACTTCATCCTCCATCAGCTCTGCGACACAGACATTATAAGCACCTTCCAAATATGGAAACTGAGGCACAAAGAGAGTGGCAGTGTGTGACTAGCTGTCGGGGCTTGCTGTCTGATACCCGGCTTTATATCTGGGGTCAAGTCTTCCTATTAGGCCTTTATTCATAGTAAGTAACCTACCCTCTCCTAAGGCTGTAGTCACCTATAAATGATGATATTAACAGTATTTCTTCAGAGTCACTGGGAGGATTCTGAAGGTCACAGAGAAAGCACTGTTATGCCCAGCACCAACACTCAGCAAACCAGCTATTTATCATTGTATTGCCTAAGGCCACCCAGCAAGTAAGAATACAGGATTCCACATTTCTCTGATTCTAAGCTGAACTCAACTCAACTCAACTGTACTGTACTCACCTGGTTACATCTTAAGGCTCCTGAGATCCTGGTGGTGGAGAGCAGAGCTTAGGGGTAGGAATAGGGAACATTACTGGTGTGCGGAGACTATGGGTGAGGGCAGTTAAGGCACACAGCTGATAGGCCTGACCCTACTTTGAGGACAGTATTTAGCATTGTTAAAAAACAAAACAAAACAACGAAGTATCATTTTAAACTAAATCTTGATTTAATTAAGGGAAAGGCTATAAATTATTAGCTAAGAACATTTACCAATGTGGAAGGAAAAAGTCACCAGTAAAACTACTTACTTTACCCAATATATAGCACAGTTATTTCACTTCTGATACTACTTAGTTTCTTTTAAATTTTTTTTAAAGATTTGACTTATTTGTCAGAGAGTGAGAGCAAGCAGGGGGAGTGGCAGGCAGAGGGAGAAGCAGGTTCTCCACTGAGCAAGGAGCCTGATGTGGGACTTGAATCCCTGGACCCTGAGATCATGACCCAAGCTGAAGGCAGATGCTTAACCGACTGAGCCATCCAGGCGTCCAGATACTACCTAGTTTCTAAAACTTCGTGGCTCTCTTGTCTTTTTAGATATTGTGAAAGAAGTTTTGTCACTTACATTATTTATAAATTCTGTAGAGAAGTTACTCACAGATAGCAGAATAGGACTAGTATCAATCTCCTGGCTAAAAGAAAAACTACCCTGTTTTCCTACTTATAAAAATAACTTTAGGGATGTCTGGGTGGCTTAGTCAGGTGAGCGTCTACCTTCAGCTCAGGTCATGATTCTAGGGTCCTGGGACTGAGTCCCACATCAGGCTCCTTGCTCAGCAGGGAGCCTACTTCTCCCTCTGCCTGCTGCTCTCACTACTTGTACTCTCTCTCTGACAAATAAATAAATTTAAAAAAATCTTAAAAAACAAAACAACCCCCCCAAAACAACGTTAAACTATAATCACTTCTTTTTTTTTATTAAAGATTTATTTATTTGACAGACAAGTAGGCAGAGAGGCAGGCAGAGACAGAGAGAGGAGGAAGCAGGCTCCCTGATGAGCAGAGAGCCTAATGTGGGGCTCAATCCCAGGACTCTGGGATCATGACCTGAGCTGAAGGCAGAGGCATTAACCCACTGAGCCACCCAGGTGCCCCTAAACTATAATCACTTCTAATCCCAAAATGAAAGTAACTTACTTCTTAAGAGTGCTAACGGAGCACTGAGAGCTCCCTCTAGTGTCATAATAGCTAAATATAAGTGCCATTTAAGTCTCTTAAGATTTGCATGTTTATTCATTCAATACCTTCATAGTATAAAGCCCTTACTTGGTATTAGATACTATGTTTATTC
>RCUC01122792.1:0-12600 GCA_003697995.1 Taxidea taxus jeffersonii
AGTATGGAAAAACTTATAATTTTTTAAAAATGGGATTTAATCTATGCTTTTTCCTAATGAGTAGCAACCTAAATTAAGAAACAGAAAAAGATTAATACTAGATACAAAAAAATCAGAGTTCACAACTAAATATAAGTGGGGAAAGGGGTGCCTGGGTGGCTCAGTGGGTTAAGCCTCTGCCTTCAGCTCAGGTCATGATCTCAGGGTCCTGGGATCTGCTCGGCAGGGAGCCTGTTTCTCCCCAACTCTCTCTTGCCTGCTTCTCTGCCTACTTGTGATCTCTGTCTGTCAAATAAATGAATAAAATCTTTAAAAAAAAATGTAAGTGGGGAAAAGTAGAATCCAATCATTTAAATAAAAAATGGAAGAATTCAGGTAAAGGCCTAGACTTGATTACCAGCCTCCAAACACATCCTTTATTGTCCTCACCCTCTCTATCTAATCTTGACATACTGAACCCCTTATTCTCCTAAGGCGTAGTTTTGTTTTGTTTTTTTAAGATTTTATTTATTTATTTGACAGATGGAGATCACAAGTAGGCAGGCGAGGGGGGGTACAGGGGAAGCAGACTCCCCACTGAGCAGGGACCCTGCTTCTCCCTTTCCTTCCGACCCTCTCTCTGCACATGATCTCTCTCTCTCAAAAAAATAAAATATTTTAAAAATAAATAAATAAATAAAATTTTTAAAATAAACTTAAAAAAAAAAAAGGAATAAAGAGGGGATGGAATATACCAAAGTAAGGTTTTTGTACAATGAAGGAAACCATCAACAGAATGACCAGGCGACCTACTAAATGGGAGAAGATATTTGCAAATGACATATCTTATATGGAATTAATACCCAAAATATATAAAGAATTTATACAAGTCAACATCAAAAAAAACCCAAATAATCTGATTTTAAAAGGGGCAGAGGACCTAAATAGACATTTTCCCAGGGAAGACATACAGGTAGCCAAGAGAAATGAAAAGATGTTCAACATCACTAATTATCAGGGATAACACAAATCAAAACCACAAGATATCACATCACACACATGAGAACAGCCAAAATCAAAAACACAAGGAATAACAAGTGTTGGTGAGAAAAAAGAACCCTCATGCACTATTGTGGTAATATAAATTGGTGCAGCCACTAAAGAAAACAATATGGAGGTTCCTCAAATAATTAAAAACAGAAATATTATACTATCCAGTAATTCAATTATTTAGTATTTACCCAATGAAAACAAAAATGCTAACTCAAAAAGACATATGCACCCCTATGTTTATACAGCATTATTTATATTAGCCAAGATATGGAAGCAACCCAAGTATCCATCAATAGATGAATGGATGAAGATGTGATACACACAGTGGAGTATTATTCAGCTATAAAAAAATAATGAGATTTTGCCATTTGCAACAACACAGACAGACCCATAGGGTATAATGCTAAGTGAAGTAAGTCAAACAGAGAAAAACAAAAACCGTATTTCAGTCATGTGTGGGATTTAAGAAACGGAAAAAAAGAGAAACAAAGAAACAGAATCTTAAATATGGAGAACTAGTGGTTGCCAGAGGGGAGGTGGGGGACTGGGAAAATAAAGAAAATTAAGATAAAATGTATAGAATTGCAGAATCAGGGGCACCTGGATGGCTCAGAAGGTTAAGCGTTTGACTCTTGATTTCAACAAAGGTCATGATCTCCTGGGTGGTGAGACTGAGGCCTCCTTGGGCTCCATGCTCAACACGAAGTCTGCAAATAACTGTGGAATCATTATACTGTACACTTGAAACTAACAATACTATATGATAATTATACATCAACAAACAAAACTGGAATGAAAAAAAAACAACAAACAACTCAGTAATGAAAAAATATTTGACAAGGACTGCTGGGTAGCTCAGTGGATTGAGTGTATGCCGTTGGCTCAGGTCATGATCCTGGGGTCCTGGGATTGAGTCCCACAACAGGATCCCTACTTAGCAGGGAATCTGCTTCTCCCTCTCCCTCAGCCCCTCCCTCCTGCTCCTGCTCTCAAACAAATAAAATCTTTAAAAAATACATTAAAAATTTTTTTAAAAACCTGACAAAACCTAACACCCTTTCACTAAAAAAGGCATTCAAGAAACTAGGAATAGATGGTGCGCCCGGCTGCTCAGGTGGTGGAGCATGTGACTCTTGACCTCTGGGTTATAGGTTTGAGCCCCATGCTGGGTGTAGAGTTTACTTAATAATAAAATCTGCGCCTGAGTGGCTCAGTGGGTTGGGCCTCTACCTTCAGCTCAAGTCGTGATCTCAGGGTCCTGGGATCGGGCCCCATATCAGGCTCTCTGTTTGGCAGGGAGCCTGCTTCCCCCTCTCTGCCTGCCTCTCTGCCTGCTTGTGATCTCTGTCTCTCTGTCAAATAAGTAAATAAAATATTTAAAATAATAATAATAATAATAAAATCTGAAAAACCAAAAAAAAAAAGAAAAGAAACTAGGAATAGAAAGGACCTTCCTTTACCTGATAAAAGAGCATATATAAGAAACTTTCAGGTAAAATCATGCTTAATGGTGAAAAACTGAATGCATTCCCCCTAGGACCAGCATTAAGAAGGATGTCCACTCTCACCATCTCTATCTAACATCATACTGGACGTTCCTGCTAAGATAATTAGGTAGGAAGCAGAAATAATGCATTAGGATTAGGGGAAAAAAAAGAAGTAAAACTATCTCTCTTTACAGATGACATGATCTTGTATCAAGAAAGTCCTAGAAAATTAAAGAAAAAACTATTAACATTTAGTTCATCAAGACTGCAAGATACAAGATTAATATACAAAAACCACTGTATTTCTATATACTAACAATTCGCCATCCAAAATCAACCTAACAATTCCATTTAAAATAGCATCAGGGACGCCTGGGTGGCTCAGTTAGTTAAGCGGCTGCCTTCGGCTCAGGTCATGATCCCAGCGTCCTGGGATCGAGTCCCACACATCGGCTCCTTGCTCAGCAGGGAGCCTGCTTCTCCCTCTGCCTCTGCCTGCCACTCTGTCTGCCTGCGCTCTCTCTCTAACAAACAAATAAATAAAATCTTTTAAAATAGTAATAATAAAATAAAATAGCATCAAAGGGGTGCCTGGGTGGCTCAGTTGTTAAGTGGCTGCCTTTGGCTCAGGTCATGATCCCAGGGTTCTGGGACTGAGCTCCACATCAGACTCCCTGCTGGGTGAGAAGCCTGCTTCTCCCTCTTCCACTCCCCCTGCTTGTGTTCCCTTTCTCATTGTGTCTCTGTCAAATAAATAAATAAAATCTTTTTTTGTTTGTTTTGAAGATTTTATCTATTTACTTGAGAGAGAGAGAGAGAGAGAGAGAGCGCGGGCACAAGCAGTGGGAGTGGCAGGCAGAGGTAGAGGAAAAAGCAGGAGCTGAGCAAGGAGCCCAGCACGGGACTCGATCCCACCATCCCAGGAGCATGACTGGAGCAGAAGGTAGCCGGCTCAACCGACGGAGCAGCCCAGGCATCCCTGTCAAATAAATAAATAAAATCTTAAAAAAAAAAAAAAAGAAAGAAAAGAAAGAGAAAAAATAATTCTCTCTCTTCCGCTGCCCCTCACACACCAATAAATTTAAAAATGGTTAGGATGCTAAGTGTTATGCTATGTGCATTTAACCACAAGAAAACAAAAACAAAACTAAAGAATCTCAGTGTAACCAGCACATGCATATCATGGTGATTGGACTAAAAATATAGTATTCTTTTAGTAAGTAGTGTGGCAATATCTTTTTAAATTACATGTGTATTTAACTTTGGCCCACAAGTCCAATTCTTGAGTAGACATTTATTCTATAGCTGTCTCGTTTATTTGCATAGTTGTTCACTTTCAGCAAAAAAAATATATGAATTGAAAAATGCCCATATTCAGGGGTGCCTGGGTGACACAGATGGTTGGGCATCGATTCTTGGTTTCAGCTCAGGTCCTGATCTCAGGGTTGCAGGATCCAGCCCCACAAAGGGCTCTGAGCTCACCAGTCTCCTTGTTCCTCTCCCTCTGCCCCTCCCTACACTTGTGTTGTCTCACTCTAAAATAAATAGAATCTTAAAAGAAAAAAAAAAGCATGGAGTGCCTGGGTGGCTCAGTGGGTTAAAGTCTCTGCCTTCAGCTCGGGTCATGATCCCAGAGTCCTGGGATCGAGCCCCACATGTAGCTCTCTGCTTGGCAGGGAGCCTGCTTCCTCCTCTCTCTCTCTCCTGCCTGCCTCTCTGCCTACTTTTGATTCTACCTGTCAAATAAATAAATAAAATATTAAAAAAAAAAAAGCAAATGCCCATATTCATACAATAGCATAGTATTCAGGTGTAAAAAATAATGAGAGAACTAGGGCTCCTGGGTGGCTCAGTCATTTAAGCATCTGCCTTCATCTCAGGTCATAATCCCAGAGTCCTGGGATCAAGCCCTGCATCGGGCTCCTTGCTCAGCCAAGAAAAGCACTTTAAATGTAGAATTTTATTACCTCTCAACAACTGCTCTGTAATTCTTTACAGATGACAGCATGGGTAGAGTGCTTATTCCTTGATATAATTATAAAAACAAATTCAGGGGCGCCTGGGTGGTTCAGTGGGTTAAAGCCTCCGCCTTCGGCTTGGGTCGTGATCTCAGGGTCCTGGGATCGAACCCCAAATCGGGCTCTCTGATCAGCAGGGAGCCTGCTTCCTCCTCTCTCTGCCTGCCTCTCTGCCTACTTGTGATCTCTGTCTGTCAAATAAATAAATAAAATCTTAAAAAAAAATAAAAACAATTTCAATACACTGTCAACAGAACCAAAGGCAACGTTAGAGAAATACTTTTGGAGGTAAAATTCCAATGACAATTAGCATGGCACTACTGTCTTATTTTCACCAAGTACAAAGGTTAACTTGTACATCATCTACTTGCACTAGGGATCCCCAACAGCTCCAATTACACCATGAAGAGAAATTAAGAGATGACAAGGGTAATATACCCTCATAATTTACAAAGAAAGACTACCTTCAGAATCTTCCTGGTATATAAGGGAATATCATATAACCAGTAATTATTTTTAATTTACTCTAATGTGTAAATACAATTGTTCATACTCTAAAATGGATTTTATCCTTCCAGCAATCTTTACCAGAGTATTATGGTATTTTATACAGCATTACTGGAGATGTGAAAAGAGCTTTAGAAACCTTGATAAACTAATTTTGCCTGATAAAACCAACCCTAAAATCTGTTTCAATTTATAAAAGGGAAACCACAAATACGTACAGCTTTGTTCATTCTCTATCTAAAAGTAGAAGCAATGCTTAAAAATTATGGTTTGCATATAACCATTACAAAGAATGTAGATCATCTAGCAAGAACTCTCAAAACTCAACAGTTAAAAAAAAAAAAAATCAAACAATCCAATTAGAAAATGGGCAAAAGAGATGAACATATTTCACCAGAGGATATACAGATGGCAAATCAGCACACAAAAAGATGTTCAACATCATTAGCTATCAGGAAAATGCCAATTAAAAACATAATGATATCATTACATAACTATCAAAATGGCTGAAATAAAAATAGTGACAATACAAATGCAAATCAAAACCACAATTAGACATCATCTCACACCTGTCAGAATGGCTAAAACCAAAAACACAAGAAACAAGTGTTGGCAAAGCTGTGGAGAAAAAGGAACCCTCATGCACTGCTGGTGGAAGGCAAACTGGTATAGCCACTGTAGAAAACATTACGGAGGTTCTTCAAAAAAATGAAAAATAGAATTACCAGATGACCCACTTCCACTACTGGGTATTTACCTAAAGAATATGAAAACACAATTCAAAAAGCTATACGCACCCCTATACTTACTGCTATATTATTTGCAAATAGCCAAGATATGGAAGCAACCCAAATGTCCACTGACAGATGATTGGATAAAAAAGGTGTGGTGTAGATATATACAATGGAATATCAGTCATAAAAAAAGAATGAGATCTGCCTTTTGCAACATGGATGGATCCAGAGGGTATAATGCTAAGTGAAATAAGTCAAAGAAAGACAAATACCCCAAGATTTCTAATTTTTTTTTTTAAGAGAGAGCACGGCCATGCATGCAAACAGGGGGTGGTGAGGGGCAGAGAGAGAGAGGGAGAGAATCTTAAGCAGGCTCCACTCTCAGCTCAAGCCCAGTGGTGGGCTTGATCTCACAACGCTGAGATCTTGACCTAAGCCAAAATCAAGACTCAGATGCTTAACGATCTGAGCAACCCAGGCATCCCAGGAATGTAAGAAACATCGTAACAAAAGAAAAAAGAGATAAAAGACTAGACTCTTAAATAGAACAAACTGATGGTTACCACAAGGAATATTGGGAGGGGGATGGGTAAAATGGATTAGGGCAATTAAGAGTACACTTACAATGAGCAGTAATGTGTGGAATTGTTGAATTATTAAGGGCACCTGGGTGGCTCAATCAGTTAATCATCAGAATCTTGATTTCAGCTCAGGTCATGATCTAATGGTGGTTGGATGGAGCTTCCCTAGGACCCTGTACTCAGTATGGAATCTGCTTGAGATTCTCTCTCCTTCTTCCGACCCTCCCCTCTCCCCCGGCTCATGTACACTCGCCCTCTCTCGAAATAAGTAGAATCTTTAATTAAAAAAAAAAAAAAAAAAAGGAACTGCTGAATCATTATACTGTACCCCTGAAACTAATACAACACTTGTATATTAATTACACTAGAAAGGAATGAATGAATGAGAAAAAGAAAAAAGGGGCACCTGGCTGGCTCAGTTGATAGAATGTGTGACTTCTTAATCTCTGTGGTTCTAAGTTCAAGCCCCATGGGGAATGTAAAAATGACTTCAAAATAAAAATCTTAAAAAACAAAAAGAGGGGTGCCTGGGTGGCTCAGTTTTGAGCATCTGCTTCGGCTCAGGTGATGATCCCAGCGTCCTGGGATCGAGCCCAACATTGGCTCCGTGCTCGGTGGGAGGCCTGCTTCTCCCTCTCCCTCTCCCACTCCCCCTGCTTGTGTTCCCTCTCTCGCTGTGTCTCTCTCTCTCTGTCAAATAAAGAAAGAAAAAAATCTTAAAAAGAAAAAAATAATAATCATGACAACACCAAATGGTAACAATGATGCAGAAAACTGCATCACTCACAGTGCTGGTGAAAATGTAAATGATACAGTCACTCTAGATATCAACTTGACAGCTTCTTATAAAACTAAACATGTCACTACCATACAACTCAACAATTAAAACTCTGGGGCATAAATTTATCACAGAAAAATGAAAACTTATGTTTAGACAAAAACCTGTATACAAATGTTCATAGCACTTTTACTTCTAAAAGCCAAAAGCTGGAATAAGGCCGGATGTCCTTTAACAGGTCCATGGTCAAACTGTGGTATATTCAGGATCTATGGAATCCTACTTAGTAATAAAAATAAAATACTGATATACTTAAACTAATGAGCCTCCAGGGACTTACATATATAAGTGAAAAAAAACCCAATCCCAAAAAGTATATACTGTATACCATTTATGTAACATTTTCGAAGTAACAAAATCTCACAAAGGAAAGATTTAGTAGTTAGCAAAGGCTAGAAAAGGGGCTTCAAGAAAGGAGATGGATATGATATAAAAGGGCCAGAGGAGAGATCCTGTAGTGTTACAACTATTCAGTATCTTGACTGTGGTGGTACATATATGAACCCATACAGGTGAGAAAAATATAGGAAACTTAATATATATATTGTATATATTATGCATTACATAAAATGAGGACAGGTAAACCTGGAGACATCTGGTACGGGTCTTTTTAGAAATACAGAACTTCCTTTTGGGGAAAAAAAAAAAACAAAAAACAGTAACATGTAAAACAGAAACTGGGACACCTGAACAAGATTGGTGGATTACAACAAAATCAATATCCTCGTTGTAATATTAGACGTCTTCACAAAATATTAGCATTGCAAAACCAGGCGAAATATGTAAGAGATTGCTTTGTATTATTTCTTAAAATTGTAAACCTACGAGGCGCCTGGGTGGCTCAGTGGGTTAAAGCCTCTGCTTTCAACTCCGGTCATAATCTCAGGGTTCTGGGATCGAGCCCCACATCGGGCTCTCTAATCCGCGGAGAGCCTGCTTCCCCCTCTCCCTCCCTGCCTGCCTCTCTTGCTTACTTGTGATCTCTGTCAAATAAATAAATAAAAGCTTTAAAAAAAAAAATTGTAAACCTACATTTATCTCAGTAAAAATTTCAATAATAGGGTGCCTGGGTGGCTCAGTGGGTTGGTCCTCTGCCTTCCAATCGGGTCATGTCTCAGGGTCCCGGGATCGAGCCCCTCGTCAGGCTCTGCTCACTGGGAAGCCTGCTTCCCCCCTCTCTCTCTGCCTGCTGCTCTCCTACTTGTGATCTCTCTCTCTGTCAAATAAATAAATAAAATTTTTTTTAAATACCCTTAACATATTAACAAAGGTGTTGAGTAATACATATTCAAGCCACTTACATTACCAAAATATTTTAAAAAGGTACATATATAAAGAAAATTCTAATAGGACATCGAGTGCAAATGAGGAATATGAGGGGTGATAAAGAGAGACTTTTACATTCCATTTTAAGTTTGACTTTTTTTTACCATGATCCATGATATCTTATTACCTTTCTTCTCCCCCTTTTTTTTTTTCCGTAACGATTTTATTTATCTGCTTCACAGAGAGAGAAAGAGAGAGAGGTCACAAGCAGGCAGGCAGAGAGGGAGTAGGAAGTAGGCTCCCCGCTGAACAGAGAGCCCAACGAGGGGCTCGAACCTAAGACCCTGAGATCATGACATGAGCCAAAGGCAGAGGCCCAACCCACTGAACCACCCAGGCGCCCCCCACCCCCTTTTTAAAAGTAGGCTCCACACCCAGTGTGGAGCCCAACATGGGGCTTGAACTCAGGACCCTGAGATCAAAACCTGAACTGAGATCAAAAGTCAGACGTTTAATCAACTAAGCCACCCACATTCCCCTTTTTATTACTTTTCTAACTAAATGCTAAACTTCTTCAAAAGGCTATACTTGAGACATTAAAAAAAGTTAAAGAAACAATCATTCAATGAAAATCAAACCCACCACCGAAAAAGAGATGGGATCTTCTTTCAATGGATTCCCATGAAAACCAGGGGATAGAGATTCAACATTTACATACACAGCAATGACAAAAGACAACCAGCAAAAATGCAATAAGTAATAAAGTTACTTATAAATAACACTTAATAGATGGAGTACAGAAAGATCCTGATCCTACTGCACATTAAATTCTGGTTTCCAAGCAAAAATAGGTAAAATTCTGATTATTAAACAGAAACAGATTAATGTCCTTAATTTAGCCAAGTTTAAGTAGAAGTATTTGGAAGAATAGAGAAAAAAGCAAAAATGTAGAGATGCAGTCCTCAAAATTCATGACTAACTCTTCCGAATATGTTTTTAGTTCTTGGCATATATTAATAAAGGCATCATTTACTGAGCACCTACTTCAAAACCAACACCATCAAGCTGCTTCACATAAATTACTTTGTTGCACACTCTCAAACAACCCTGTAAGTAAGGGACTAGCTCCAATTTAGAGATTAGCAACTGGGCCTCAGAGACTAAAGGGACTGTTCCAACTAAACAGGAAGCACAATACACACTCAGGTATCTGTTCAATTCAAAACCATTATGATTGAACAACCACAATTAAAAGACTGGAAGAATGGTAAGAAAAATCAATGATATCAGAGAGATACCAGATATTAGGGAGCTCAAATTCAAGGGCCTTTGAAATCGAGTGCATGAGGAGGTAAGGTAAAAAACAACAACAACAACAAAACAAAAACAAACCAACTCTTAAGTTCTGAAATTTGGTACAGAGTCCACTCATCACCTTCCTACTAAAATTAACTCCCCTCCCAACTTGTACCACTGTACCATCCACTCTTTCTTTGACTGAGTCACTACCAAGAAGGCACCATATTACATACTGTTAACATGCAAAGATGAATCAGACCAGGATGAATCAGACCAGGAAGGTAAAGGCATGAGCCAGGGGTGAGTGTAAAGCAAACCACCATTAACAGTGCAGACTGACTAAACCCAGGACACCCTTGGATTAGCATATGAGACTTCAGAAAGTCAGGAAAGGGTCCATGGGTCTAATTATATGTTAGGCAAATCAGGAAAAAAAAAAAGGTATTCATTGGAGGTAAAACTTTAACCAGGGACCTAGGATTTCTCATCTTCAAAGTCAAAGGTAATTTTGGGTAAGAGAGACTGGAAAGAAAAACTATACGAATATGGGCAGTAAAGCCTCATAGCAGAATGGAAATGAAGAAATGAAAAAGAATAGAGAATTTGTATAAATTAGAAATTGCATAATAGGGCACCTGGCAGGCTTAGTCAGAAAAGTGAGCAACTCTTGATCTTGTGGTCAGGAGTTCAAGCCCCACGTTGGGTGTAGAGACCACTTAATTCTAAAATTAACTGTAAAAAAGTGATGCCCGGGTGCCTAGTCAGTCAAGCACCTGACTTCGGCTCAGGTCATGATCTGAGAGTTCTGGGATCAAGCCCCAGGTCAGGCTCCCTGTTCAGCAGGGAGTCTGCTTGTCCCTCCCCCGATTCATGTGAGCATGTGCACACTGGTGAGCATGATAAATCTTTAAAAAAGCTTAAAAAAATTTAGGGGCGCCTGGGTGGCTCAGTGGGTTAAAGCCTCTACCTTTGGCTCAGGTCATGATCTCGGGGTCCTGGAATAGAGCAGCGCATCACGCTCTCTGCTCAGCAGGGAGCCTGCTTCCTCCTCTCTCTGCCTGCCTCTCTGCCTACTTGTGATCTGTCAAATAAATAAAGAAAATCTTTAAAACATTTTTTTAAAAAGTTCACTTTGGGGCGCCTGGGTGGCTCAGTGGGTTAAGCCTCTGCCTTCGGCTCAGGTCATGATCTCAGGGTCCTGGGATCAAGCCCCACATTGGGCTCTCCACTTGGCAGGGAGCCTGCTTCTCCCTCTCTCTCTCTGCCGCCTGTCTACTTGTGATCTCTTTCTGTCAAATAAACAAATAAAATATTTTTTTTTAAAGTTCACTTTAAGGATGGCATACAAGGCCTATCTTTATATTCTGTCTCCTGACATGCCCACTCCTCCCCAGATTCCTACCAAAGAATTTCTTGGCATTTGTATATATTATTCCTTCTTACTTACCAACATGTCTGCTCAGTTACATATAACCCCTCTGTGAAGTTCTTCCTGATTACTCCAGACATGCCACACTGCTGTTATCACTAACACCTATTAGACCACTTAGTATTCTATGTTGTCACTGTTCACATTTGTCTTCCTTAAACAGTAAAGTTCCCTAAAAACACAGACTATGGGGGGTGCCCAGGTGGCTCAGTGGGTTAAGCCTCTGCCTTTGGCTCTGGTCGTGGTCTCCAGGTCCTGGGATTGAGTCCTGTATTGGGCTCTCTGCTCAGCAGGGAGCCTTCTTCCCCCTCTCTCTCTGCCTGCCTCTCTGCCTACCTGTTATCTGTCTCTGTCAAATAAGTAAATAAAATCTTAAAAAAAAAAAAAAAAAAGACTATGTCTCCCCCCCCCCTTTTTTTTTTAATACTAGCAGCCCCTGGCATAGAGAAGCACCCAAATGTGGTTTGATCACATAAATGAGTAAGTTACTCCAAAGTTCCACCCTTGAAATGAACAGGAGGAGCATGCCATCATTAACACAGAAGAAAATGCATGTCTGGCAATATAAGGGACAGGTTTGAATGTATGATACAGGTAGAAGATAAGGTGGGTTACAGTGACTATAATTTCTTGGTCTGAAGCTCAGAAGTCAGGTCAAGGGCATTTTCACACAGCAGAGTAGCAGTAAAATGAATACATGTAAGTGTATGAGACTGGAAAATTAAAGAGGAAGAAAAGAGAGCAAGCAGTCAAAGGATAGTTTAAAGGAGTGGTAGTCAAATGCTGCCAAATCTAATACAGTACTGAAGTGTCATCTGTGACTTATAAAAGAATAGATAGAGCAGACAGGAGGATAGATAACAAAGTAAACAAAATAGATAACTCTTTAAAGAAATTCACCACTAAGGGGAAATATCATTGGAGGGATTATAGGATACACACATTTTTCCTTTAGAATAGGAAGTTGTCATCCCATTTTTAGGCAGAAAAAGCGATATATTGGGTAGGGGTGCCTGGGTGGCTCAGTAGTTAAGGGTCTGCCTTAGGCTCAGGTCACAATCCCAGGGTCCTGGGATCAAGGCCCCTGTCGAGCCCCACATTGGGCTCCCTGCTCAGCAGGAACTCTGCTGCTTGTTCCCTCTCTCACTGTGTATCTCTCTGTCAAATAAATAAATAAAATCTTTAAAAAAAGAGAGAGAGACAGAGAATAAAGACTCCAGAGGAGGGGTGCCTGGGTGGCTCAGGGGGCTAAAGCCTCTGCCTTCAGCTCAGGTCATGGTCCCAGGGTCCTGGAATCAGGCTCTCTACTCAGCGGGGAGCCTGCTTCCCCCTCTCTCTCTGCCTGCCTCTCTGCCTACTTGTGATCTCTGTCAAATAAATAAATAAAATCTAAAAAAAAAAAAAAAAAA
>RCUC01122793.1:0-29940 GCA_003697995.1 Taxidea taxus jeffersonii
TGTGTGTGTGTGTGTGTGTGTGTGTGTGTTGACTTTAAGGGCTATAAAGTATTCTGGGGTTTTTTTTTGAGTATTTTATTTTTTAAAAGGTAGATTGCGCAGGAATATATTTATAGTGTGACTCCATTTCTTTAAGTAAGAAAACACCTGCTTGTATTTGTAAAGGTGTGAGTGTGTGCGCCTGTGTGTGTGCAGACGCGTGTATATGAGAGCAGCCATGGAAAAGTACCCTATCAAATTGTCAACTTTGTTTCCAGGTAAGGAAGAAAGAAAACTATTAACATTTTCCCATACATCTGTATCTTACTTGACATGCATAGTGAGCAAGTCATTCTGGTTAAGGGCTTTATAAAATACCCCCAAAGATTATAGATTTCTTCAAACACGAGGCAGAATCCCTTATACGAAACTTCAATATGTAAATATCTATTTGCTTTATAATGGAGAAATCTTGGATTTCATCTTTTAATCTCTTCTAACAGGTTAATACCTAGCATATTTGTATTGTTCCTCTTTTGTGAGACACGGCAGATTAATCTCTAAAAGGTTTTAGGAGTTTTAGATCTTGGTTTAGGAGTTTTAGATCTTGGAGGCTGGGGCGTTTAGAGAGAGTGTCTTGTCAGATATCAGCACGAAGGCCTCAGAGGCATCTAGAAATTGCATTTAAAGTTCAAGTATGCTCCTGCTACTGTATTTTAAAAATTGGCAAAGACATCAGAGTAAATGTTCTTTTCCTGTGAGTTTCTATAGGTTAAAGTTCTATTTAATTTAGAATTGTGTGTGCTTTAGAACATAAAGATGATAAATTAAATCACATGATTTGGATGTTATCCAGGTACAAAAACTCAAGGTAAAGAATATTCTTTAAACAATTGGCAACTGTCCCCTTCCCCCTCTTTTTAAAAACTTTATTCGTCTCAGAGAGTGTGCGTGCACAAGCAGTGGGAGTGGCAGGAAGAGGGAGAAGCAGGCTGTCCACTGAGCATGAGCAGGGAGCCCAATGCAGGGCTCAATCCCAGGACCCTGGGATCATGACCTGAGCAGAGGAAGGCAGAGGCTTAACCGACTGAGCCACCCAGGCGTCCCTCTCTCTCACTCTCTCTCTCTTAAGTAGCTATATTTTATGTAATGTTCCCACTTGGAGCAAAATTTGTGCTTTAAGTTATTTTTTATGTTAGCAAACCATATAGCATATTTTTTAATCGGAATTCAGAGTATTTATTGGCTGACTCAAAATCAGACTTTCAGTGTTGCTTGAAAATAGAATAGCCCACACGTCCAACTAAAAGCTGATGGCTGTTTTGGAAACTGATCTAGTAAAGCACCCCCAATTAAATTTTATTTTTGCTTATTACTTAAGAGGAGATGTATGCCTGGGTCCTGGGTAGACTGCATCTCTGAAGTTGACATGTTACATCCGTGAAGACCATATAAACAGCAGAAGCTGCCAGTATGCTACATTCCACAGCATTCTGCCTTTCTGGCCTAGAGCCTGGGACTTGCTGTCCCTTGCCTGTCAGCCTTCCTTAGCGGTTGCAGTGAGATGCCACAGGTCACCATAGTGAGCTAAGTACACAGAGGTTCTAGCTGGTGGTGTGGGCCTTGTGGTGGCTCAGGTAGCCGAAGACCTGTGCGGTCATGGCCTTGAGGAGTACACAGGTGACCACTGTTCACGAGAGAGCCTCTTTAAGGATTTTCCTGGTTTTAAAGTTCAGGTAACTTTCTGTAGAAAAGCCCAGAGGTTCTCCAGCTCTCAGAGTGCAGCCATCCAGTGTTGCAGGAGCATGATACATGAACACTAGGGTTAGGTGCCATTTTACATGATTTTTTCTTAATCTGTACTGTGTGTTGTGGCCACAGTGGTAGAGATGTGGAAATCTGGTTCCTAATCGGCTTGTGCTGCGCCTCTAGCCGAGTGTTTCTTTCAGCTAGTGGATTATTAGGGTATTTCATTAATATGAGTGCCTGCAAAGTCTTCAGATTGTATCTTTCTAAACTCCTTCTCATGTTTCCTCTTTTTTAAAGATTCGTCTTCAAGGAAAAAAATTTTTATATGGCAATAAATATGGTTGCTTTAATTCTTATGATTATTTTATTTTATTTCTGAAGATCTAGTTGGCTTTATTAAATGATCCATGAATTGGGCAGCACCCCGTCTGCCAAGTTGAGGGGAGCTCTCCCTGACTGATCAGTTTATATCAAAGCCACAGGTCGTATGTGGCACAGAGTGGTATTAAATGAAAAGAAAAAGTACCATCATCTTGCTCTCATGAGGAAAATCCAAAGACTTTCCTTACACAAGCTGTGGAATCTGGCTTGAGCTGAAAGTCTGCAGGCATTTGACCTGTGTGTATGAAATGAAAGAGTGAGGGTCCCAGATGTGGGGCCTCACCTGTTCTGGTGTCATGTTCTTCACTCGGAAGATCTTGGTCACAGAGCCGAGCTGGTATTCAAAACCAGAGCTATGTTCTCCGGGGCCCACGCTCTTATCCAGTAAGCTACTCCAAACAATCACTGGTCACCCTTTATTACTGGTGACACTATACTGTATATTGAGAAAAAAGCAAGATACTAGTTTCTTTAAAAAAATAAAATTAGGGGCGCCTGGGTGGCTCAGTGGGTTAAGCCGCTGCCTTCGGCTCAGGTCATGATCTCAGGGTCCTGGGATCGAGTCCCGCATTGGGCTCTCTGCTCAGCAGGGAGCCTGCTTCCTCCCCTCTCTCTCTGCCTGCCTCTCTGCCTACTTGTGATCTCTCTCTGTCAAATAAATAAAATCTTTAAAAAAAAAAATAAAATTAATGAGATGGGGTACCTGGGTAGCTCAGTTGGTTGAGTGACAACCTTCATCCCAGGTCATGATTTTGGAGTCCTGGGATCAAGTCCCGCATTGGGCTCCCAGCTCCATGGGGAGTCTGCTTCTCCCTCTGACCTTCTCAGCTTTCATGCTCTCTCTCTCTCTCAAATAAATAAAATCTTTTTAAAAATATTTTTAAAAATTAATGAGAGAATTTATTGTAGTTTGATTATAGATACACTAAAGTGTACCTGGAAATAGGGCAAAAAACCCCATTCCGTTTTTACCAGTGCTACAAAAATTATTTGTTATAATTATAAATTATTTGGGAATAAATAATGTGAGAAAGATATAGGACTATGTGAAGGAAGCTATGCAGTCTTACTGAAGGACATAAAACATGTGAACAAATGGAAAGGTGTATCCCATTTTACAATGGGAAGATAATACAGAAATGTCAGTTAACTGAAAAAAAATTTTTTAAAGATTTTATTTGAGAGAGAGAGTGAGCCAGAGAGAGAGTGCACAAGCTGGGAGAGTGGGAGAGGGAGAGAAGCAGGCTCGCCACTGAGCAGGGAGCCTGATGCAGACTTGATCCCAGGACCCTGGGATCTTGACCTGAGCTGAAGGCAGCCGCTTAACTGACTGAGCCACCCAGGCACCCATGTTAACTCAAAATTAATACATGAACTTCATAAATAATCCCAGTAAGAGTCCTCAGAGAAATGATTTGGGGGGGGGCAAAAATAATCTTTAGCTTCACATGAAAAAATAAGTGTCTAGAAGAGCCAGTAGAGTATGAAAAAGAAGTGAATCGTTGAGGCAGCAAAGCGAGGTATCAGAGCTCCCAGCAAACCACTGGGATAGAGAACGGTATGGTTTTGATTGGAGAAACAGACTGGTGGAGAGCAGACAGTACATAGAGCAGGTGAGTGTGTGCTCAAAGTAAACTCAAATCGGGGGGGTGGGAGGGAGGAAGTGGCTTTCCCATTAAATGAGGGCACAGTTCATTACCCATCTGGGAAATTACTGGACCTGTGCACTGTCCTGTACATGAAAAGCAAAATACAAAAAAAAATAAGTGTGACATTGGCAGAATTCTGGAAAGCTGTATGTGTTACCCAGCGATGAGCGAGGCCTCCTAACCGGAAAGGCCCTCTTTTCGTTGTAAAATAAAGGGTGGCTATTACATAGAAGTTTGTTCTGTAAAAATTAAAGATTTCGCATAGTAACAGACACCACAGCAAAGCCAGCGGACAACAGGCTTGGGAAGGCGTAGCTGCCAACATGGGTTGCAGCCAAAGGGCGACTGCTCAGGACACACAAGTGCCTATGAATTGGCGAGAGGACATGAGCCCCGAGACAGGCAGAGACAGACGGGCCAACAGATGGCAAGTCGATCCCATTCGGTAGTGAGGGACGGGCAGGTTAAAGGCATGGAACCTCAGAGCTAAAGGAACCACTGTGTCTGTTGCTAGTAGGGATGTGGGCAAGTTTCTGTCCTGAGTTGCGTGTAAATCATTACCAGTGTTTGAAGAGCTACAAGGGTGATAACTGTATAATTAAAAATACACATTCCTATTGCTAGACTCACTTCCATAGGACAGAGGCCCCGGACTTAAGGACATGGCGTGGGATGATCTGTCATTGGGTCATTTGAGGCGGCGACAAAACAAATAAACACGACAAAGTAAGCGTTCATGGGGGGATGGAGAACCAGTTCCAGGCCATCGGCGCTGTGGAGTACCACATGGCTGTGGTAGAGAAAGATGCAGAGCTGCTGGGTGACTGGCTGCCCTGGGGGAATTTCCAGCCATGATGTTGTTAGGTGAGAAATAAAGATAGAGGTAGGCATAGTGCATAAAAGCAAGTGCTCCTTATTCCCCTTATCTGTATTTTCTTGTGTATACACCGCGCATATGGAAAAATACAGAAAGATTATACCTACCAGTTTGTTAAATGCGTGTTACCTGGAATGGGTGGAGCTGGGGGAGAAAGATAGTTTAAAAGAAAAAGACCACATTTTTTTAATGAAAAAGAAAGAGAATGGCAGCGCTCGAGGAAGCCTCAGAAGAAGCCTAGGATCCCTGTAACCCAGTTACTGTGGAAGGCCTGCGCGTGTGCAGGTGTGCAGCACGAGAGGACTAGCTCGAGGCGCGGGCGGGCTGTGCTCTGCCCTCGGGGAAGGAACGCCCCCTGCTGGCTGTGTGCAGGTGTACGAAGCAGGGGGAAATGAAAGCACAGGGGTCTTGGGGTGGTCGGCCTTTGCCTCAGGACCCTCGCCCTCATCTTAAAATCCTTGGGTGTAAGTAAAGTACTAAATGTTCCAGTTTTCTAGAGACCCTAGGCCTTATGGAAAAATTATTGTTTGGGGATCCCTGGCGGAGTGCTCGCCGTACTCTGAAGTCAGCTGGTTTGTCACTTGTTAACCACGCTGGACTTCCCTGACCCTGATCCGATGTGGCCTTCTAGGCCAGGCTTGGATTCTGGGGGTTGTCTGAGGGCTACCACCAGCCCCTCTGCAGGCCTAGTGCATTTTCACTCACCTCCCAGGTGACGCCAGTGGGCGCCCCCCGTGAGAACTACCACTCTGAAGAGCGGGCTCTTGATTGGCAGCTCAGCTCCATCCTGGTGGGCCGCCTTTAGGCCATTTTATAGGATCCCTTGCCTAATGTCAGAGTAGCCTTCTTAAGGACTTGAAGGGGCAGAACCAGGCTGTAGAGGGAAGTCTCTCTACTGTGACCAGTACCCAGCTCTGTGAGCGTCCTGTCAGCCTCATTCTCTCCCAGGACACATGCATACGCATGTCAGGAGTTGACCGCAGACAAAGACTCAGAGGGACCCCGTGCAGATTTCTGGGGTGCTTGCCCACTCTCTGGACTTACTCCCTCCTCTCCTTCTACCCTGCCCTATGGTTCACCCTCTGGCAGCCTCTGTTTTGCCATCCAGGGAAGCTGTTGCTCTCTGGGCTCCCTATCTCTGTGCCGTAGTTTGGAAAGTGACCCTAAACAGAAAGCTGGAGGCCATATGGAGCTCACCTCTGCTATTTGGTTTCTCTCAGGATGAGAACCGGGCTGTTCACTGTCCAGAACCTGAAAACTACTTCCTTATATATTTCGTCCAGTCTTGTAATCGTGTCCAGGGAGGAGATAAGCTGTAACCAGAGGTTGAGACCCATAGAAGCCTGAGTGTCTGGCTCAGTGTCAGCTCTGGCCTAACCCTGGAGAAAACTGAGAACTGAAGGCTTTGTCCCCGTTTTATCACCGTTTCTCAAAACCCAAGCCAGCAGTGGTGGCCCACATTCCAGCCGCAGACCTTCTCCTAGGCGTCCACCCAGAATTTCACACCACAGGTGTCCTCTCTACACCTGGAGCCTAGCAGGGGCCTGACCTGCAGGAGGAGCTCAGTAAATGGAGTCTTGTCCAGCTAGCAAGGACTGACCTAATAGATCAGGCGAAAGCGGTCAAAGCTGTGTCCTTTGTGCCATATCAGAGTCCTCTGGCTTTCTTCTTGAGCTTCTACTGCTTTGAGCTATGTCCCATCTTCAAGTGATAACTTCAAGTGGCAGTTTCTTCAAAACCCTTAGTGATTTTTTTTTTTAAGATTTTATTTATTTATTTGACAGAGATCACAAGTAGGCAGAGAGGCAGGCAGAGAGAGAGGAGGAAGCAGGCTCCCCGCCAAGCAGAGAGCCCGATGCGGGGCTTGATCCCAGGACCCTGGGATCACGACCCAAGCAGAAGGCAGAGGCTTTAACCCACTGAGCCACCCAAGTGCCCCTTAGTGATTTTTTTTTTTAAAATCCGGGACTGCCAAGAGCAGAGTGGTCTGGTGAGCAAAGCAGGAATTAGGGGTTCAGGTTGCTAATTCACCTCTCATAAGCTGTACCAAGATAAGCCACATTACTTAGTCCTTCTGAACCCATTTCTTCTATGAGATGGAGATAATTTTATCCTAAAGCACTGTTGTCAAGGGGACTTAAGATAACGTGTGCCATGCCCTAGGAGAATACTCAGCAGTCAGTTTCAGCTACTTTGCTTCTTGTGTGTGCCTCTGTGTACCAGGAACTCCCATGCAAGAGGAGTTCAAAGCACAAATAACACGAACAGAGGTGTGGGTGATTTTGAAAATGGCTGCAGCCTCACTGAGCTGTTTCCATCCAGGTTCTTCAGGGGCCGCGTTAACTCCAGCTCTGGCTGAGCCGAGAGCACGTAGTCATGCTTCCCTGTGAGTCAGGATGGGGAGCTCTTTGGATCTGCGGATCCTCACTTCCCACAGCTCTCTGCACCACTCACGTGGCCGAGGCCGTCGCTGACAGCGGAGGCCACGGCCTTGCTGCCGGCCAAGGGGACAGAGCCAGAGGCTGTCAGAGCTGGATCATGTGGCAGCCTCACCACTAAACCTGTTTTTCAACTTGAAGGAAGAATATACTGGGTATGTTTGTGTTTCCTGACCAAAAGCAGCCGTTGACGTCAAGAATTACCTGTGTTGTTAGGTTACACCTTTGTGTTTTTCTTTTCTCTAGCTTTGCATGTTGGGCTTCAGAGAATATTCGCTTTTTCCAGTTCTGAGTTGAATTTTTTCATTATCTTAGAACTGGACAGCACCTTAACATTTTGAGAACATTTCATATATTGCTTTATTTTATCCTTACGAAACCTTGTGAGTTAGCTCCTACAGCGCATCCCTGTTTGTGAGTAAACTGAGGCTCGGATATGTTAAATGACTTGTCCCAAGTCACGCTGCTCCTAAGTGCTCCTAAGGCGCTCCCAGATCACCCTTGTCGCTCCCCGGCTCCCCACCCCGCTGTGCTGTGTGTGGTGTCCCACGCTTGGGGGGAACGCTTGAACGTAGGGGGCAGGTTTAGAGGAAGCTCCTCCAGCCTCCCCGGTTTGGGTCCTCATTTCTTTGGATTTCAGACAAGGAGAAGCCTTTCTCCTTCCCCTGAGAATGTCATTTGGATTGTGTTAGAGTTTTAGGATGCCTTTTACACTCAAAGCCAATGGCCTTTTACTTAATGTGACTTAGGTTGCTTTTCATCTCTTCTGTAACCTTCACATTTGCTTTGTCGAAAGACCCGCACTGAACATGTGGAAGGAAAAGGGAGAAGAGGAAGAGGAGGGAGGGAGCAGGGTGGCCCAGTTGCCCAGGGGTCAGTTGCTCCGATGCCCTCAGGGAAGGAGCCAAGGGCTGAGGCCGCTGCCCGCCTGCAGGGGACACACACAGGGCCCCGTTGGAGTGCCGGGCGACCCAGTTTTTAATTCTGGCCTTAGGAGAGAGATGTGGGGAAGGTTGAGAAGGATCTGTTTCTAGAGACTCTGGAAATGCCCGTCAGTGGTGCTCAGTGACAGAGCCTCTGTCGGCGGAACCTGCGGCACTGTCCTATTTGCCAGTGGACAGTGGCGCCCGACGGAAGGCATTTCCGTTTTTCTGCCCTCCGTGGGTGTATTGCTTCTGCCTCTCTCCTGCCTCCCTTCATTCCAGAACGGAAAGACTGATTTTCTTCGTAAGACTGGAAGTTTCTCTCTTGCTCCCAGACACCACAGGCCTGAAGGCTTCTCAGGGGAACACTGTGAAAATTACCGCTAGTAAACCCAGTGTGGAGCCGGCTGAGTAGCACCAGCTGGCCGTCCAGATGAGCATGTGTTCGCCGGGGACCAGGACAGCGCTCTGATTGCTGGTGCATTGTCACTGATGGTTACTGAGGGGGGACGGCGTCTTGCTAGCCTTGCAGCCATGGCGAAGTTCCTGTGATTCTCTGCCTGTTTCTTCAGCTCTGAATGGGGAAGATAAGAGCGTCCACTTACAAGATTCCTAGTGAAGATTAAATGAGTTAATACATGTATGGAGCTTAGAGCAATGCCCAGTGTAGAGTAAGTGCTTTATAAATCTTAGCCATTAATGTATGATTGAATCAGTGCCCTTATGTCCCAGGCAAGCTGTCCCGGAGTTACGTCAGCCTCATCATGGTCCTGTGTCAGGCATGTAAACTTCGGAAATTAAAATCTTGGAAAATTAAGAATTTAATCGTTAATCTAAGCTTTTGTCTTCTAAAATCCTGTCCAAACATTTTGAGTTCTGGACTGCAGAAAGTTTTTGATGCCTTTATGATTTGAAACTATAAATGGGGTCTGCTTTTCTATGTTAATTTAGTGGACTCTTGAATTCCTATGCCAGTGGATGATCAGAAAGATAAAAAGCGGCTTATACCAAAATCCAAAGTGTTTACTCTGTTGTCTCTATGGAAGTTTCCTTTAGAAAAAGTTGTTTTTACTTTTCAACGTGTATGTTTTTGAGAATTGACCTGTTCTTAAATAACCTACGTAATTTGTTTCCAGTAAGTCCTGAAAATGTGCTCTTTACCTCCCTATGGAGAGGTGGGGTTTGCAAGAAGGCGAAGTAATTTGGAAAGGGCCTCCTTATAATGCTCACATGTCTTTGAAAAAGGAGCTAAAAAATTAAGCATTTGTAATGTTGATTAGTTTTGGGTGCTTGAAGTTGTAATTTTATTCATCTTATAATAAGTGGACTACCATTCAACTATTACTCAAGTAATACAAGTTACTGTAAAAAATTACTCAGACACTTTAGCTCATAGTATTTTAAAATTCTTGATCACTCTTTTTTTTTTTTTTTAAGATTTTATTTATTTATTTGAAATAGAGCGAGCGAGAGAGAGAGCACAGGCAGGGTGGAGGGGCAGAGGGAGAGGCTGAGGGAGAGGGAGAAGTAGACTCCGTGCTGAGCAGGGAGCCCCATGCAGGGCTCGATCCCAGGACCCTGAGATGATGATCCGAGTCCAAAGCAGATACTTAACTGACTGTGCCACCCAGGTGCCCCTCTTGGTCACTCTTAAAATACCAGGAAATACGGTATTGATGCAGCACAAAGTACAGATATGGTCGGTATTTAACCTTAGCAGTTACTTTTTTTTTTAAGATTTATTTATTTATTTGAGAGTGTGAGTGAGCGAGGGGGAGGGTCAGAGGGAGAGAATCTCAAGCAGACTCCCCGCCGAGCATGGAGCCCAGTGCTGGGCTCAGTCTCACAACCCATGAGCTGAAATCACAAGTCAGGCTTTACCCAACTGAGTCACCCAGGTTCCCTGCCTTAGCAGTTACTTGTAAGAAAAAGAAATCTGATCATCTCCGTGGATTTTAGTAATGAAAAATATGATATATAATTCTTTTTCCATTTAAAAAATGTAGGGGTGCCTGTGTGGCTCATTCGGTTAAGCAGCTGCCTTCTGCTCAGGTCATGATCCCAGGGTCCTGGGATCTACTCCCAGCTTGGCTGGGAGCTTGCTTCTTCCTCTCCTCCCCACCTGTGCTTTCTCTCGCTATCTCTTGACTCTCTCTCTCAGATAAATAAATAATTAAGAATATTGTTTTTTTAAAGACTTTTATTTCTTTATTTGAGAGAAGGACAGAGAGAGAGAAAGCATGAGAGGGTTGGAAGGTTTCAAGGGAGAAGCAGACTCCCCGCCGAGCAGGGAGCCCGATGCAGAGCACGATCCCAGGATCCTGAGATTATGACATGAGCCAAACGCAGAGGCTTACCTGACTGAGTCACCCAGGCACCCCTAAAAAAGAATTTCAAAACATTGCTCAACATACCACTCTGCTTCATAGAGAAGGCCTTGTTCATAGAAGTTTGAGGTGACATTGTCCTGCTTGCGGGTTCCCCTTGTCCTAGTGTTCACTTCACTCTTTCTGCTTTCAGTGACTTAGCCTTGCGAAACTGTTTTCTTACCTCAGACCTAAATGTGAAAGTGGGAGATTACGGAATAGGATTCAGCAGGTACAAGGTAAGTCAGTGTTTAAAGATTCTCTCCTGAAGCTGATTTAACTTCGTAGACCTAAGGTGGTCATATCACCAAAGGCCACCCCGGTTTTGGAAGAGAGGGTTAAGAATCTTGGTTATGGTGCCTTTTTGGAGAGTGGTTTGTTCTAGTCATTTTATTTTATTTTTTTTAAGATTTTATTTATTTGTTTGTTTTAGAGAGAGAGCACAGGCAGACAGAGTGGTAGGCAGAGGCAGAGGGAGAAGCAGGCTCCCTGCCGAGCAAGAAGCCTGATGTGGGTCTCCATCCCAGGACGCTGGGATCATGACCTGAGCAGAAGGCAGCCACTTAACCAAGTGAGCCACCCAGGCGTCCCTGTTCTAGTCATTTTAACAGCAGAGTTGGCTTCTGACGTGTGGTTTGTCTGCATCAGTGGCTCTCTGCTGAGGTTTTGTGACAGCTTTCCAAAGGCTTTGGTTAAAAATAAGACTTTTACACAGTGTAATTGATATAGCTTGATGGTGCCTCATATATTTTAGTATGAACACATGGGTAATAATCATTACCACCTGTGTAATACACTGTACATGTCATATCAGTATTTCTCCAATAAAATTCTGGCTCAAATTATAGTAAGCTTAGAATTTAGATTTTTTAAACTCTGCCATAAATGTATCCCCAAACAAAATAAGAAATAGGTGAGATTTTCATGTATTTTTTTGTAGCCCAGCTGAATGAGGTAGCATGATACGGGGCATAGAATGTGACTGTCCCGGCTTCATGCCAGCCGAAGAGCACACAAGGACCATGCCTGTCTGCTGGGGTGCGCGTGAGGACCACAGGGGTCATGTTTTCATAGTGCTCTGTAACTAACATATATTACGCTAACGTAAGGTGGTGATTTGTCTACGTAATTGCGCTAGCGTCTTGAGCCCTTGCTGTGTACCAAGCACCATGAAGTAGTTGCCCGCAGTATCAATTTTAATCCTCACCGTGAAGGGAGGTGGGTATTGTCTGCCCACATTTTTATCTATCATCTTATAGATTAGGAAAAGGCTTGTTTAGCATATTTGGTGCTTGCCCAGAGTCTGGTAGCTAGCTATGAGTGGTTGAGCATGGACTTAGAACCCAATCTGTGCTCTTACTCATTAACCTTAGGCACTGCTGCCCTACTCAGGGCATAAGGCCCAGCATGTTTTAAAAGATGTTTTGCTCGGAGTCTGTGTTCTGTGTGTCAAACACAGCGTACCTTCCTTTTCCAGGAAGGCTGACTGAGCAAGTGTTCGTGGCTCAGAGAGCAGCTCACAAAGCCCAGGAGGCTTCAGAGAAAAACCTCACCTACCTTCTGCCCAGAAAATCTCTCTTCATGCCCACTTATTTTTCTGATATGTCTTTTGGGTTCAGTATGTGTTTTCTGAGAATGACCTGGTGTTAAATCGTTGAGTTCACTAAAAGACGCAATAGAATGTAAAATTCTGTATGCTTTCTAACAAAACAGGAGGATTATATTGAAACAGATGATAAAAGAATTTTCCCTCTGCGATGGACTGCTCCAGAATTAGTAACCAGCTTTCAAGACAGACTACTAACCGCAGATCAAACTAAGTATAGTAATATCTGGTATGTATTGATTTACCATTCTGTTAGACTTTTGAGTAGCAGAATCCTAACTTCTTTCCCCTTGAGTACTTAAAGAAAAATAACTGAATAAAATTTAGGAACACAGCCAAGCCTGATGGTGAGGTAAAGACAGCTTATTGACATGGTAGTAATTATCACAATTGTGATGATATAATTAACTTTTCTCTTATCCACTCAACAGTAATAAGGTCTGTAAAAGCAGGAACCCGTTCTATTTTCTTGCCTACTATAGGACCTACAGTATAATAGACATTTTAAATATTTATTAAAATGACTGAAAAAAGAGAAAGAGGTTTGGGCCAGTATGTAATATTGTGATTTATAGGACATCAGTTTAATGAAAGTTGAAAAAAATGTGCTTATGTCTTTGACTAACAATTTTTGTTACAGCTTTCTTAATTTATATATACATTTTTTTGTGCTATTATCCTGCTTTTTCTGTTTTCTTTTTCTCTTCTTGCCTTCTTTTGGATTGATTTTTTTAACTGCTTTTTCCTGTTAGTTTGGGAGCTGTATGTGCTCCCTATACTTTTATTAAAGGTTACCCTAGAAGTTATGGCATGTATATTCCACTTATTTTAGTGTACTATTAGTTCATATTTTGACCCTCCCTCTGAACAATACAAGGACCTCAGGATACCTTAACATACTTTAACTTGGTTTAACTGTACACCACACACCTGCATGGACACACACATGCACCTGTGTGCACGCATACACGCATGCACACTATTATCTTATTGTTGGGTATTTTTTTTCTTTTATCCTCACAAGATGTTATGATTGATTTTTTAGCACTTTTTTGTTTAGGTTTATCCACATAATTAAATCACTTCCCTCTTCATTCTTTTTTTTTTCTTTCTTTCTTTTTTAATCTCAGACATTCCATCTGGGATCATTCTCCCTTTGTCTGAAGTATGTCCTTCAGAATTTCCTATAGCGAGGGCCTGCTGGTAACAGACTCTCAGTTTTTTGTAAGTCTGAACATACCTTTATTTTGTCCTCATTTTTGAAATATATTTTTACTTGGTGACAGTTACTTTCTCTCAGCATATTGAAGAGATCATTCTACTGTCTTCTGGCTTCCATTGTTGCTATTGAGAAGTCAGCCGTAAGTCTACCTAAGCTCTTTGAAGGTAATGTGACCTTTTCTCTCTGGCTGCTTTTAAACTCTTCTTTTTGTCTTTTGTTTTTTGTAGTTTCACTATGATGTGTATGGGTGTGGATTTTTTATGTTTTTCTGCTTGGGATTTATTTGGCTTTTCAGATCTGTAGGTTGGCGTTGTTTTCAGCCCTACCCTTCAAATACTGCCTCTGCTCCATTTCTCTCTTTGGGAAGTCCATTTAGATGTGTGTTTTGCCTTCCTGCTCTGCCTTCTGTCTCATCTCTCCTTTTATTCTATCTCTTTGACTCTCTGGGCCACACTCTAGATAATTTTGAGACCTGTGCTCCAGCCACTAATTCTTCCTCTTTTTAAAAATTCTCTCTTCAGCTGTGTCTGTTCTTTTGTTAAATCTCTCTGTTAAGTTTTCTGTAGTTGAACTGTTGACTTTTTAGTTTTAGGAACTCTGTTTGGTTTTTTTTAAAAACATGTCCCAGCATTTTTAAAACAATTGGATTATGATCTGCATCAGATAATTCCGGTCGCTGAAGTCTTGGATTTGATCTTTCTGGTTCTCGATGGTACCTTGTTTCCTTGGGGCGAGTTGCTGGGAAACCTAGAACTGGGCAGCATTCTTCCAGAGAGGACCCACACTTCTTGCTTGTGCTGGATCCCAGGGGCCCTGCCATGTGAGGGAACCTCACATATTCAGCTTTAGGGTTTTTTTTTTAACACTCAGGTGATGCAGATTTGGGCTGCAAATCCAGTCAGGGGCCAGTGCTATGGTTACGGCTTGTTAGGGACCACACCTCCCTTACACACACACTCACACACACACACTCACACTCGTACACACGTACACTCACAGCACCTCAGTGCCGAGTCAGCTTGCCTTTCAGGCTCCTGTGAGGAGGCAGGGGGCAGGTATATCTCACTGTGAGGAGGTCTGTCTGTGATTCCCCTGAGCTTGGGCAGGCCCAGGGCTTTGGCCTGTTCACCACCACCTGTATTGCCTTATAAACCAAGACCCCAAAAGCCCGAGTTCTGTGCTTCAGCAAAGGCACTGGCTCAAAGGTGGTTTTAGTGTTCTCCTTAGTTCTTTAACTTCTAGAGTTTTTCCTGGCAGTTCCCTGTTAGCCCATCTTTGGTGCCTTTAAAGATGCTTTGTATGCTTCGTCCATATTTTTACTGCTCCTACCAGGGTGTTGAACCTGCAGACTTAGCCTGTGTTCCCAGAGACAGAGCCCGCTCCTTGTTGCTGACACTTTGAGAATCAATCTCTGGTGGTAGGGCCGACAGTAGTGTCAGCTGCAGCCGAAGGCAGGGCCCATGCTGCCCTGTGCTGGGGGGAACAAGAGGGGCCTCTCAGAGAGTTTGTGGAAGAGAGGGTAAGAACTATAGGACGCTTTTCTTCTCAGAAGGGTGAGACCAGTAGTACTCAAGGGCCCAGGAGCCAGGCAAAGTGAAGAATCAAATAGCTGGGGATCAGGGGCAGTGATTGGTGGCAGTTATCCTGGAGGGCACCGCACCAGGTGGAGAGCTCCGGGGCAGAGGCAGACCTTGAGGAGAAGACACTTTCTCTGTGGCCTGAGGAGATGAGTGGGTGGTGCTCAGGGAGTGGGGAGTTGAGAAAGCCCATGCTTCATGTTCTCCAAAGAACAGCGTGGGCTGGGGGCTGGAGAGGGCTTTGGTTTGGAAATGGGCCCTGTTGGGAGAGGGAAAGTGAGTTAAATCAGGGGTTTGGAGAAATGGACACAAGTAGTTATATGCCCAAGATCACACCAGACATGGTAGCCATTAACACTCATTTTGCCATTAATTATATACTATCTCTGTGGTCTTTAGTGTTTCATTTGAATTTCTTATTTTCCTCAGTTAAATTGTAAACTCTCTGAAGTCATCAATAGTGTCTTAAACTTCTTTTGTATCCAGAATGGCCCTTTGCCTCTGGCAAGTCTATGCCAGGGAAAAGAAGTACTTTATTTCTTTTTTTTTTTTTTTTTAAGATTTTATTTATTTATTTGACAGAGATCACACGTAGGCAGAGACGCAGGCAGAGAGAGAGGAGGAAGCAGGCTCCCTGCTGAGCAGAGAGTCCGATGCGGGGCTCAATCCCAGGACCCTGGGATCATGACCTGAGCCGAAGGCAGAGGCTTTAACCCACCGAGCCACCCAGGCGCCCCAAAGTATTTTATTTCTTGAATTGAGTTGTGAAATTTGGGTCCATTTATTTCCTCCAGTAGAAGTGATTTTTCAACTTAGATACTGAATATGCTGATTTTTTTCACTGACTTGTGAAGCTGGCATAGAGAAATTAACTCATAAGGTATATGTTACTGTGCAGAGTCACATAATAGACATTTGTTCAGTGCAGTTTATTATTCAGACAAGCATTCTGGAGGTATTGATCCAAGTCATGTAAACCGTCAATACCCAAACCTGGCTGAATGTCAGAACCACTAGGGGACTTTTAAAATTTTATTTATTTATTTTTATTTTTACTTTTTAAAGATTTTATTTATTTGACAGAGAGAGAGATCACAAGTAGGCAGAGAGGCAGGCAGAGGGAGGGGGGGAACAGGCTCCCCGCTGAGCAGAGAGCCCGACACGGGGCTCCATCTTAGGACTCTGAGACCATGACCTGAGCCAAAGGCAGAGGCTTAACCCACTGAGCTACCCAGGCGCCCCTAGGGAACTTTTTAAATACAGTTTCCTAGGCCACACCTGCATCTGCCAACTTTGGGGTCCTTGGGGGAGGGGCCTAAATACCTCTGTATCCCCAGAGGACACAGGTGGTCAGCCAGGGTTAGGGGCCACTGCAGTGACTAGGAGATGCTGCTACACGACCAAAGGCTCATGCTGGGATAGAAACCCAGAGGCTGCACGGAGGAGGTGGAGAGTAAGTGTACATCTGACTGAGCTGCAGAGGCTGTTTCCATGGTGACGGAGCATTTGGCCTGAGAGCGTGGGTTGAGTACCAAGGGGCATTCCCTCCTTCCTGTGGTAGCAGCCGGGAACCTGGAGGCATCAAGAGGCTTGGGCGGGTGGCAGACATGCAAATAGGGGAGAACGACAGCAAGAAGTCCCTTCATGATAGCAGCCAAACTTGCACTGTTAGGAAATGTGTAGGTCCATCAAAGCAGAGATGATTTGTTTATATGAAGGTTTCTCTATTTTCTGGTGTTTACTGCTGTTGTGAATGGGAGTTTTGGGGTTTTTTTTGGAGGGGGGGAGTCCACTTCAGGATATTTATCTTGTATCTCACTGTTCCGCTGATCTCTGAAATAATCCTAACGATCTTTCAGATAATTTCTTGAGTTTTAAAGTTGACAGTCACGTTATCTCCTCTCTATAACTGAGCCTGTTACCTGTTTAATTTTTTGGGTTTTTTTTTTGTATTGGCCAAAACTTCTAGAGTACTCAGTAGTAAATATGTAAATAGGAGGAGGTATACTTGTCCTCATTTTATTGAAAATGTCTCTTCTTGAAGAATCACGTTAAAGAGCTATCGTTAATAACCTTTACAGTACACACCTTGTCCGTAAAGTCACTAATGAGCGTACAAATGAAAATATTGTGGAAAGTTCAACATCTTCTGAAGGGAAGAAATAACTGTTTTCTTTTTTCCACAGGTCCCTGGGGGTGACACTTTGGGAGCTTTTTGATAATGCTGCTCAGCCTTATTCCAACCTTTCCAACTTAGATGTTCTCAATCAGGTGATTCGAGAGAGAGAGATGAAGCTCCCTAAACCCCAGCTGGAGCAGCCTTACTCTGATAGATGGTGGGTAACTCCATTTTACGTTTTCTTGTCTCTTTCTTGGGCTGTTAGTTGCATATTCCCTATTTTTAAACAATAAATGTTATGAAAAGCAGACATTAGTATATTATTCACAACTGACTATAGATTTAACATCTATTTCTAAAATTTAATGTTTTTTCTTTTAAATGTGTAGAACAAGTAGGGGTTTATGAATTACATGCAATAAGAAAAAACGTGAAGTCTGAACTAATTTAGAAAAGTCAATATTAAGGGAGTTTCCTCTTGTGGAATTGTTTTAAAATGAGACTCTTTTTGTAAGTGATACCTAATAATGGGAGAAAAGAGCATAGAAAGGATAATGTTTAAATAGGAAGCAGAAGCTAATTTGCATAATGTATGTTGACGTTTGCAAAACAGATTTACTTCTTACGAGTCTTCGGACCAGTTCTTCCCGCATGGACAGTTCAGATCAGGTTTACCTCTTCCTAAGCCTCTGTACCACGACGTGCCCTGTGCACGCGGCCTCTGAAGCGAGGCCACCCCCTGCGCTTAAGCATCGCTCAGCTCCCCACGCTGCTGGAACCATTTCACCCAGGATAACTAGACCCAGACTCTAGACATTTAATACTTTGAAGTCATCTTTGTCTTCCCTTCTATTCATTTACCGGCTTAAGATGTTGGCTGTATTCAGTCAACCCTTCGAAGACCCAGCTCCTGGTCGCTGACTTCTTTGGACTTCATATTCTACTGTTTCCCTCCACTTTCAGCTACTTTTCTGATCTAAGGAAACCATGTGCTACATAACATTGTGTTACTTTTTACTGGGTGGAATAGTTACAGATGAGTTATGACAGAATTTGTCTCCAAGAATGCTTGCAAAATAAAGTGAGTAAATCTAAAAATGTGAGACAAGTCCATTCTTGACTACACAGAATACCTGTGATAATTTTTTTAAAGAAGAGATCATGTTAAAACTGTTTCTTGGGCGCCTAGGTAGCTCAGTTGGTAAAGCAACTGCCTTTGGCTCAGGTCATGATCCCAGAGTTCCGGGATCGAGTTCCAAATTGGCCTCCCAGCTCCACAGGGAGTCTGCTTCTACTTTGACCTTCTTCCCTCTCATGCTCTCTCTCACTGTCTCTCTCTCAAATATTAAATCTTTTTTTTTTTAAGATTTTATTTACTTATTTGACAGAGAGAGAGAGATCACAAGTAGGCAGAGAGGCAGGCAGAGGGAGAGGGGGAAGCAGGCTCCCCGCTGAGCAAAGAGCCCGATGTGGGGCTGGATCCCAGGACCCTGAGATCATGACCCAAGCCAAAGGCTGAGGCTTAACCCACTGAGCCACCCAGGTGCCCCAATAAATAAAATCTTAAAAAACAAACAAACAACTGTTTCTAAATTCTGGGGCTAAGTCACTGGATACACACCAGAAAAACAAATGACAGACACGGATACCGTGAAATGTCCTAGAAACACAAAAAATGAGATGGTGAGATTTTTATATTTCTTTATTTCCTCTTTCACATGAACTAATGTGGTCAACAATGATCATAGCATAGAAACTTCTGAGGTGTTGAGTTGGCTTAGGAGTCCTTGTGAAGTCCTTTCTTATTTTAAAGCAATTTATCATCAATCCATTAATTACTTCTCAATTATCGCTCAGGTATGAAGTTTTACAGTTCTGTTGGCTGTCACCAGACAAGAGGCCAGCAGCTGAGGACGTGCATAGATTGCTCACTTACCTGAGGATGCAAAGCCAAAGGGACTCGGAAGTCGACTTCGAACAACAGTGGAATGCTCTTAAACCAAATACAAATAGCAGAGACACTTCAAGTAATGCCGCGTTCCCAATTCTTGACCATTTCGCCAGGGATCGGCTAGGTCGAGAGATGGAGGAGGTCCTCACCGTGACTGAGACCAGCCAGGGCCTGAGCTTCGAGTATGTCTGGGAGGCGGCTAAGCATGACCACTTCGACGAGCGGGGTCGGGGCGCCCCAGATGAAGCTTTGTCCTACACAAGCATCTTCTTCCCAGTTGAAGTTTTTGAGAGTTCGCTTTCAGATCCCGGGCCAGGGAAACAGGATGACAGTGGCCAGGATGTCCCCCGTGGGGCCCCCGGAGTGGTTCCTGTGTTTGATGCCCACAACCTTTCTGTTGGAAGTGACTATTACATCCAGCTGGAAGAAAAAAGTGGTAGCAACTTAGAACTCGATTACCCGCCCGCACTGCTCACAACGGAGATGGATAACCCAGAGAAGGTCAATGATGAGACGTCCCAGTTTCTGACACTCAAGAATCTTGAATTTGAGGAGTCCAGTACAGATGAGGATTTCTTCCAAAGCAGTGCAGACCCCAAAGATTCCAACATCCCCGAGGACATACATGTTCCCAGGGGCCCTGAAAGCCCATTCAACAGTATATTTAATGATCTGGACAAATCAGAGGATCTGCCTAGTCACCAAAAAATATTTGACTTAATGGAATTAAATGGAGTTCAAACGGACTTGAAGCCGACCACTTTAAGTTCAAGTCTGGATCCCTCCAGAGAGTCAGTAACCACGTGCCACTTGGAGAAAGAAAAGCCCCGTAAGCTTTTTGACTGCGAACCTCCTTGCTTATCAGAAAACCTTTTGCACCAGGATAATTTTGATCCACTGACTGTTCAAGAATTGTCAGAAAACTTTTTATTTCTTCAAGAGAAAAACTTACTAAAAGACTCATTGTCTAGCAAAGAACATGTAAACGATCTTCAAACAGAACTGAAAAATGCTGGTTTCACTGAAACAATATTAGAAACTCCACATAGAAATTCTTCAGATCCTGAAGTTAAGCTTGCTGAAAATAAACCAGGCTTTTCTTTGTTGCAGGAAAACCTAAGCGCAAAGGGTAAAGATACAGGTATCGTGTTGAAGGACAACACATCGAACACCTCATCGCCGTTGTCCCCAGAAGTGCAGGTACCTCCTACCTCTCTCGAAACAGAAGGAACGCCTCACCATGTACCCCCAGATCCGTCCCTGAAGCAGGGAGAGCCCACATGTTCAGACGTCAGTGTCCACGAAGACTGCCTCTGCCAAGAAATCAGTCCAGACTCTGTGGCCATCACAGTTGTCGTTCCCTCAGCTGATGCCAAAGCACACGGCACTGGCGACAGGTCCCATGACTTGACCCATCAAGGTCAAGAGGCCTTGAGACTGACCAAGAGTGACTCGGTTCTCGTTGATGACGTTTTTGCCAATAAGGTGAGTATAGGAAGTAGTCTTCCAGAATTGAGACAGAACTTACAAAACCAGCCCCTTTCAGAAAACCGTCACAGCAACAGTCTGCTGGAGAAAAACGCGGAAGCTGCGGAGACTCTGAGTCAGCTGCATTGCAAAGATGCTACAAGAGAGGGGGGCTTGGTGTCCGCCCTCTCCTCAGACTCGACCAGTCAGGACAGCCTTTTAGAAGACAGCTTGTCAACACCCATTCCGACTTCAGAGCCGTCCGTGGAGACCCCAGACTCTCTGGATTCCGTGGATGTCCATGACGTTTTGCTGGGTTCTTTAGGCTCTCACACGCCTCAGAAACTCTTGCCCCCCGATAAGCCTGCAGACAGTGGCTACGAGACAGAGAACTTGGAGTCCCCTGAATGGACTCTGCACCCTGCTGCTGACAGCGCCTCAGCCTCAGAGGCGGCCGCCGCAGGCGACGACAATCATGGCAGTTTGCCTCCCAACCCGGTCATTGTCATCTCAGACACAGCCGATGGCCACAGAGGTACAGAAGTGACCTCGCAGACTTTTGCTCCTGGCTCTCAGAGCTCATACCGAGACTCTGCCTACTTCTCAGATAATGACTCTGAGCCAGATAAGAAGTCCGAGGGGGTCTCAGGACCCTCAGCCTCAGCCTTGGAATTGGTAACAGACCAGCCTCAGCCCCTGCCTGAGCCAGTCATCCCAGAGCAAGGTCCTGGCGCCAAGGACGGTCGCCTGGAAACAGGACAGAGCCAGCCAGACCAAAGCTGTCTACCTGCCTCGCAGGATTCCAGTCACCTGGACTCCAGAGACACGTCGGAACCGGCACCAACTGATGTTTCCAAGCAGACGCCGCCTCCTGAAGACGAGGCTGGCAGTCCCTTAAGTTTGTTGAACTCCGAGCTGAGCAGCGGTGAGGACTTTGAGGCACAAGAGGAGCGCTCCTGCACGCTCGCCTCCACTGGAACCAACACCAACGAGCTCCTCGCCTTTGCAAATTCTGCCCTCTGCTCCGGCAGTGCGTCAGACCTGACGGTGGAGAAGTCCTTGTGCGGCCATGCCGAGGGCCCCAAGTTGAAGGAGCCAGATATCGAAGGGAAATACCTAGGGAAACTCGGTGTGTCGGGCATGCTCGACCTCTCTGAGGACGGCATTGACGCAGACGAGGAAGATGAAAACAGTGACGACTCTGACGAGGACCTGCGGGCCTTCAACCTGCACAGCCTCAGCTCCGAGTCAGAGGATGAGACTGAGCACCCCGTGCCTGTGATCCTCAGCAACGAGGATGGGAGGCACTTACGGAGCCTGTTGAAACCCTCGGCCGCTGGTGCGGTTGATCAGCTCCCAGATGACTGGAAAAAAGAAAAGAAGGCGGTGACGTTTTTTGATGATGTCACAGTCTATCTGTTTGACCAGGTACCTGTTAATATCCAAACTGTTATGTTAGAAAAATCTCAAGGTGTGTTAAGAAATCAAGTGTGCTTTGTTTTCCTGATTACTGTTTTGAGGCCATGAACTGTTTTATGATTCCTCAAAAATAGGAATTTGGGGGGCCTTGGTTAAGCTTCTATCCTCGGCTCAGGTCATGATTTCAGGGTTCTGAGATCGAGCCCCACATTGAGCTCCCTGCTCATAGGGAACATGCTTCTCCCTCCCTTCCCCGGGTGCCCCCTCCCCCCGCCCCGCGCTTGTGTGCATGCGCACTCGCACTCTCTCTTGCTCTCAAATAAATAATATAGGGATTTGGGGTTGGTCACAGTTCTGAGAATATGCAGAAATGCAGTTTGGACAAGGAACTCCTATTAAGTGAAGAGAAGGAGACCTGGATGCCCTTTCTGGGTTTGCTGGCAGAGTTCTACTGAAATTAGCTACTCTTTACAGACCAAGTTTGTATAATCCAACAGTTGGCAGCAGTAGCCAGCACACAGGTGCAAGCTGGAATAGTCCATGGCTCACAGGTGGCTCCGGAGATCCTATGGATCGGGACCAGGCAGCGGCAGAGTCTGAGGCCCTCCCACCCTCCTGTGCCTGCTGCGCGCTGCTCTGTGAGCTCAGACTTCAGCCTCTCTGCAAATGAAGGGCTGAAGATTTTCTCGTATCTGTTAATGGATTTCTAGGCTAATTCGGTTACAGTCAGCATGTTTGGTATGGCTTCGGTTCCTCTAAACTTACAGAGGTTTGTTTTAGAGCCAGGCCACAGTCTGTCTTGGTGAATGTTCCCATGTGTACTTGAAAGAATGTGCCTAAGGGATGCCTGGGGGGCTCAGTTGGTTAAGCCTCTGCCTTCAGCCCAGGTCATGATCCTGGAGTGTCAGGATGGCTGCTCTGGTGTACTTGGAGTTCTGGCGTTCTTTCCCAGCCGGCCTGCTACTGTTTACTTTCTGGAGGCCTCCAGCAGCTGCTGCATGCGTTCTGTGGGGCTGCCAGAGCCACTTCAGTGCAAGAGACGGGGATGTGCATTCCTATTGCAGCTTCCCCAGGCCCGGAACCCCACCCTGTGGGTGAGACATGGTGCCGGCCTGTCACATGTACACCGGAGGGGGGCACTCTCACGAGCTGGCCCTCGCAGATGGCAGTTTCTCTTTGACTTTTCAGGAGACCCCAACCAAAGAGCTGGGGCACTGCGGAGGAGATGCACACGGCCCGGAGTTGAACAGCCCGGCACCTTCTTCAGGCTCCCCTTACCTGAGCAGGTGCATAAATTCGGAAAGCTCAACTGATGAAGAAGGTACTTCGCTTCATTGATGGGTTTAAAAAGAAACTTAAAAAAAAAAAAAAAAAAGTGGGTCGTCTGGGTTAAGCCTCTGCCTTCGGCTCAGGTCATGATCTCAGGGTCCTGGGATCGAGCTCCCCATCGGGCTCTCTGCTCAGCGGGGAGTCTGCTTCCCCCTCTCTTCTCTCTCTGCCTGCCTCTCTGCCTGCCTCTCTGCCTACTTGTGATCTGTCTGCCAAATAAATAAATAAAATCTTTAAAAAAAAAACAAACTAGAGAAATAGTGCATTGTGAATTAAGGTGAACTTTTCGGAGTAGAACGTCATGGATTGTTTTAAATGGCACTGTTAGGACCCCCGGGAGCAGCTGTGCCATCTGTCAGGCCCAAGTTGGTTTTGGTTGATCTGCAGAGCACACCTGTGTTCTTGCCCCACCATCCCACCCCAGCTCTCTGTTCTTTATCATGAAATCATAAAAGGAGAACTGTTTTTATTTTTTCCTGTTAGGTGGAGGCTTTGAGTGGGACGATGACTTCTCCCCCGACCCTTTTATGTCGAAGACAACAAGTAATCTTCTTAGTTCCAAGGCTTCTCTTCAGACTTCCAAGTACTTCTCGCCACCTCCGCCGCCCCGGAGCGCAGAGCAGAGCTGGCCTCACACACCGCCGTATTCCAGATTCTCCATCTCTCCCGCCAATATCGCCAGCTTTTCTCTCACACACCTGACGGACTCGGACATCGAACAGGGAGGTGAGAGGAGGGCTGGGGGCCAGCCTGTGAGACCTTCCCTGCTGGACTTGCATGCTTTTTAGCTCGGTGCCTTCCTAGTGCAGAGTAGATTGCAAGAAAATTCTTTTATAAAGCCTTCACAGCCTTGAGAGCATGAGCCTTGAGGCCACGACCCCCATGTGTGGGCCCTCTGTCCCTCTGCAGGCCGACTGCTGCTTGAGCTGTCCCCTCCCAGCCCGTCAGGAGAGGCGGCCCGGCCCCGGTGGCAGCATGGCTCCAACTCGTCTGCCACCTTCTTGTCTCTATTTTCCAGTTTTGCCACAACCTCCCCCCCACCCCGCCCATCTCTGCTTCTTTCCCCCAGAGAGAAGCCGTTCGTAAAAACACTTGGCACGAGAGACTGGGATTGAGCCCAGATGTGCTCTGGCTCTTCCCCGGGAGTATTGATTTTGCCATTAAGTCCTGGTCTTGGGTGATAGCAGAGGTCTGGGTGGGAAGTCACGGGCAAGGGCACGTTTGAAGTGGTATTATCTGAACATGGGGATCCTTTGTTCCCCATAACCAGATCGGAAGATAAATGTTAATAGGTACATTTTTTCATTTGAAGTTTGCAGTTCAAATACTAACTATGAAATATAAAGAGCTTTCACTTGTGTTCGTGCTCTATTTGTGCCGATTAGATAATGCCCATTACCTAGGGATCTGTCAGAGATCAGGGCTGACTTTCTCCTGTGCCCTAAGCACGGACCCTGAGCCGTGTGCGAGCTGAGCAGATGTGTGCACGGGAGTGTGGCAGGTGCTGCTGTCCCGGGAAGCTCCGCGGCCTGAGCAGGTGGTGGGCAGCCCTACTCCCAGCTTCAGTTCCTCTTTCTGGAGCTCGGGTCAGAGGCTGTCCATGCTATTTTTATCTGTGCCGATCATTTCACAAACCCTGCTTTGCTTGTATTCCCTGAAATAGGAAGCAGCGAAGACGGAGAAAAGGATTAGGTGGACGAGGATGCGCTCCCAGGTCCCGGGCTGCTCCCCCAGGGCGGCATTCCTGTGGGAGCCCAGCAGTGACATCCCCTCTACGTCGGCTGCAGCCGGCGCAGCCCAGGAGAGAGACTCAGGCAGCCAGGAGGGAGCTGCGTCGGCTCCGCGCCCACGGCAGGAAGCCCAGCCAGGGAGGCCCGGTGGCCACGCTCACGCACCAGAGGTGCTTGCGCCCTGGTTGTCCTTGGGGAGCGTCAACCCTGCTCCGGTGTGTGGGGAACTGTAGGCTCTGGGTTGTTTCTGGTTTCCGTGTGGGGAGTTCTCTCTCTGCACGTCTGTGCATCCCTTCTGGGCGCAAGGGCCCAGAAGAGCACAATGGGAATGGGCACCAGTGAGCCATATTTATTATTTTTAAAGAGATCACTAATTGCTTTCTGTAATTGCACTGTGGATAAATGTTCTAAGAGTACCTGATATTGTACAGAATCTTAAATTATTCAAGGAAAATAAGGCAGGTCAAGCTGGTGCTATCCACTAGTTTGATTTCTTTCTCTGTTTTATAGTTTGTTTGCTCTGCATGGTACTTGTAAAGTTTAAATATTTTGAGTGTTCTGCTGTCTAGAACTGTTGGAATTGTACATATGGTACTTTTTCGTAAATGATACATGATTCCGAATGTTAGTGTTTTTTGTTCTTATAGGAAATATTTTTGATGAGTCCAAAAAGGCCGCTTCGTTCTGTTTGACCGAATGAAACACACATTTGTCTCTTTCTATAACGCAGGTTCCTTGTAGCAGGTGAGGCTTCTCTGAGCAGCTGAGGGGTCTTGGAGCCCCTCCTTGTGATTTTCCCACCCCACTGCCCCATTTTTTTTAAGCCCTTCGGTAAAACTTGCCAGGTGGTTCACCCCGGAACTCAGCTTTGGTGTCCTGGGCCCTCCCCCTGCGCCGCGCTCTGCTGTGGCCCCTGTGCCACTTGCCCCCCAGGCCGGCTCGTCTGCTCGGTGTTTGGAAGCATAGGCGGCTGTGGCTTCGGTGTCCTTGTAGCTCCTTCCTGCAGACGGTGCCGAACTCTGAAGAGGAAGCTGCCCACACGGGGCTCTGCTTGCCGAGGACAGTCTGAGTTCATGCTGTTTGTGCACACTAGGGGTTGAGCTTTCAAATAATGTCCGGAGGTGAATTTTCCTGGAAGAACTACTGCGTCATGGCCGGCCGCGGCTGGGCTCCATAACCGAGCAGTTACACTACATCCCGTAGCCAGGAGGAGGGACGAGGGACAGTGGCGGAGCCTGCGCAGCCAGCACGTCCTCCTGCTTGGGACCTTGGGCAGCCACACGTGGCTGTCCCACCCAGACGTGGCCCTGGAACTCACCTGCACTGACCCTTCCCTTCTGCATTAAGCACCACGTTCTCCCCTTGCCTTGAAAGGGACCGAGTGTGTCCAGCGCCGCCTCCTAATGTTGCCAAGAATAATGGGGTGTTCACGATAAAAAGCTGACCTCATTCTGCAGTCTGAGTTCTGCCTTCACATCAGGAAGTTTCCAGGGGCTAGAGCAGCATATGCTGAGGGAGGATTGGCATATCCGCCATGAAGCCGTGCATATCGGGTTCGGGCGTCGGGTCTGTGTCCACCACACGCTGGCCTTCACCCCACATGTTTTCCGGTGCTGATTTGCTTCCCCGACTCCAGTGTAACACGGGTCCACTGGGGCTGCGTGATAGAAATCCCAGCAATGCTGGTCCTAGCGTGAAATGCAAGTGTATATTGGCTAGAGTTTACAAAGTGAATTATGACCTTTATTATCAATTCTGGTTCACTCCACTAACATTTTATACTAGCAATAACTTTCCAGAGCAAGAACTCAGAATGGAGAAAGCCTCCTTTACCCTCCATTTGGTGTGAGTGGGGAGCACAGCCAGGAGAGTGGGGTCTTGGGATGTGCAGACTGAACAAGAAAAAGTTAATAGGGCATTAGAAGGTGATTTTGCCAAAACTATCATAACTCTGAATTTCTTGCTATGAAGACTTCTTGAATTTCCTGAATTTTTACATCTAACTATCAGTCTTTGTTGAGAGCTACAGGAGAGGTGATAATTAATACAAGTTTTTTCAAACTATAACAAGTTCAGATTTCATGACTAAAGTCAAGCAGATCCATAGAATATATAGTCTTCTTGTATAATCAGCCCAGGATAAATTTATTGCTATTCAGGGGCTATACCTTTTTCACTATGATTAAGGAGATTTTAACAACCTAATTCCCATTTTAATTTATTTTAGGTCTATCTTACTGTCATGAATAATTGCCAAAAGAAAGCATTTTATACATTGAGTTGGGGGTGGGTGGGTTGGAGTAGTAAATCTTACTGTGGTGTTGCATGGTGGGGACGATTTTATATTTATAATAAACACGTGAGTCAACATGTTCTTTTGAAATCTCAAGCAATACATGGGAAACCAATTATGTAGATTAGAATTTTCAGCCCATCTTTGAGGTGTCAGCATGTGCTTTGTTGCTCAAGTCAGGTTTTTTGTTTTTTTTTGTTTGTTTTTTTACTACGTTGGTTACCAACAGTGGGTTTTCACATGGAACTTGTTCTAAAAAGTTACGCAATGAAATGAATCAGTGTCATTCTCCAGATAATATGGGTGAGGTGGATACTACCTGGTTCACAGTGGTATTTCCTGGCCGCCTTTGGAATCTATCAGATTTTAATTAGTGCTACTCTGGTGGAGTTTGCATATTTTAAATCCTATAATAAAAATAACCTTCATTTCCTTCCTAGCTAGATGTTAACTTGTGTTATCAAACGATCCTGTCATAAGCCAGAAAAAGAAATGTAAAAAAAATTATAAAGTGCTCCCCAAATCCTTCTGGAACTTGGACTGTGCGTCTGGGTAAGAAGCCATTCATCTTAAGGGTAAAGCAGCTCCACGAAACTGAATTGAAAACAGAGCATTTGTTCTATTTTTAAATGTACAGGTGATTGTTTCTAATGAAATGGGTTTTATCTTAGAAAAGTCTTTGTATGTCTTGCTGCCGTAAAACGCCTTTCAGAACCTCTCCCTGGTATTCATATTTTCCATGGGGTACCTGTAGGGTCAGTGACTTACTGCATGTCTGTCCTGAGGGCCTGGGGCACAAGGCAGGCAGCTTCCGGTTTTACCCAACTCAGCCCATCGTTGGACAATTCTGGAAACTGTCAGCCAGAAGTGAGCCCAGTGTTAGTCTCCAAACATTGGGCCTCGGTGATGGGGGCTTCAGAAGAGTAGCCTTAAAATAAGAATGGGTAACTCATTGACCTCAGACTGCAGTCTCACAAACGATATTCCTAATAGCGGGGTTGGCTCCGGTTTTGGCTATTAACAAAGAAACTCCTCTTCAGTACACAGATAAATTCCGAAAGATGTGTAGACAGTATTGTATTACCAACAACCTGTTACCTGACTGGCTTGACCTAGGTTGTCTGGGCTCACACAAGTGCAGACAGACCTTACCAATGGGTTCTGCGTGCCTCCACTGTCCCATCCCTTCTGCAAGTGAGGACCCACGGGGGCAGTCACACCCACGCGGCTTCCCTGTTGTGCTTGACACAGTTGTGAGAGGTTCACGGCAATATCACCGCTAATGAACTTTCAGTTTAAATTGTGTACATTTTTAAATTGTAAGATTTTTACTGTATATTGATGCATAGTGTGATTCAATAAATTGCTTGTAATTTAAAAACTATTTAATATTCAAAATAAATATAGTTATATATTTATAAACTCTGTTGCTGCGTTTCTTCCCTGGGTTTTCCCCCTGCTGTGTGAGGCCCAGGGCGGGTGACCTGGCACTGCCCTGCCCTGGGCAGTAGCAGCCAGTGGCACTGGGTCGTTCACTGCCCGGGTCCCTGGAGAAAGTGTGCCCTTTTCCATGGCTTACATCCCTCACACTCCCGAGGAGACAAAAGTCTGTATAATCACTGGAAAACGGAACTCGGAAATGTGCTTGTGCTTCCTCACAGTGCATCTGTGATTGGAAGCCTTTACTGATGAGTTTCAGAAAGAGGCACTTTAATTTCTGATACACAACCTGCACTGAGCTGTAAGCCAAGAGACTAGTCAGCTCAGCACCAGCCTTTCTGTGCCTCTGTGGCCCTCCCTCTCCTGTCCCAGCCGCCGGCAGCGCAGTAACAGCCTCCTACCAAGCAGGTCTGGCCCCTGACTTCTGTCACACTAACTCCCCTGAGACCCTTGAGGGCTAGATGGAGACTAGGAGCACCCCTGTGAGCCACTGTGAGCGCCAGATCAGCGCTGGCCCTGATTCTGCTGGTCACGAGGGGCGGGAGGCCAGGCCCACGCGGGGGACCTCAAGGCCCCGCAGGTGCGCCCCATCAGCCTGGAAAAACCCCTGAGCCAGAGGCTGCTTTGAACAACTTTTCATGCTCCTTTGAAGGGTAAGGAAACCGAGGTAGGTGGGCTGGCGATTAAGTAAAGCAGGTGGATGGAAGCCGGGTTTGAGCCCAAGCTGAGCGCACCACTAGCCCCGCTGGAGACCTTGTGAGACCGATGACCACCACGTACGTCCCCGTGACCCGCACGCAGCGGCCGAGCAGGCGCTCCGCGGGGCAGGGCTCCGCCCACTCGCCCCTGGACCTGCGCCCTGCGGAGTGCTGGCAGTCCTGGCGGAGGGAGGGGGGTGGGCTCGGGAAGCCCCCGGAGCTTCAAAGGCTGCTGCCCCTTTGAGAAAGCAGTGTTATTGCAAAATGGCTTTTCCACCAACTGTCCAGGCTTCGGCTCGCGGTGCCAGCCTTCACCCCAAGGCCAGGTGCAGGGGCCGGGCGCGGTCCCGGGGCTTCCCTCCGCGCCCGCGGGTTCGCAGACGCCTCAGTCTCCCACTCCGCCGAATGGGCTCCAGGCCGGGGCTCCGCGCGGCGGGCAGGAGGCGGCCGCCCCCCCACCCCCCGCGCCCGCAGGTGCGCCCCGGCCCCCCCGCCGCCGGGCAGGGACACGCGCACACCGGCCCCGCCCCGGCCCCGCCCCGCGGGCTCATTTACATGCGGCCGCGGCCCCGCCCGGGGCGGCTAAAGCGACGTGTCCTTGTCCCCCGTGGGCAGCCCCGGCGCGTGCAGCTGCGGATCTTCAGGTAACTGGGGGTGGGGGATCCCGGTGGGCCCGAGGGGCAAGGACCGAGGGGCGGAACCTGGTGGGGTCAACGTGGGGGGGGGG
>RCUC01122794.1:0-20801 GCA_003697995.1 Taxidea taxus jeffersonii
TATTGTTTCAACCAAAATTCCAGCAGGTTGTTCTCACAGAAATAGACAAACTGATACTAAAATTTATATGGAAATACTAAGGATGTAAAAAGTCACATTAATCTTGAAAGAGAAGAAGAAATTTGGAGAACTTATACTATACTTGATTTTCAGATATACTAGAAAGCTATAGTAATCAAGAAAGTGTGGTATAGGTATAAAATCAATGGAACAGATTAGATAGTATAGAAATAACCCCATGTGTATATGGTCAATTGATATTACACAAAGGATATCATCTTTTCAACAAATGATGTTGGAAAAATTGAATATCTGTAAAGGAAAAAAAATACCCTCAATCCTTACCTTACATCATATACAAAAATTAATTTGAACTAGAGCATGTACTACTTAAATATAAAAGCCAAATCTATAAAATTTCTGGAATAAAATATGGGAATAAATCTTCGTGACCTAGGGACGAAGATTTCTCTTTTCTAAAAGAATTTTATTTATTTATTTTTGAGAGAGAGAGAATGAGCAGGGGAAGGGGCAGAGAGAGAGAGAAGCAGATGGAGTCTGAGGCAAGGCTCCATCCCAGGACCCTGGGATCATGACCTGAGCCAAAGGCAGACACTTAACCAACTGAGCCACCCATGTGCCCCCAAGCAAAGATTCCTTAAACAGGATACTTAAAGCACTAGCCGTAAAAGAAAAAGTGATTACTTAGGTTTCATAAAAATTAAAAACTTCTGCTCTTCAACAGCTACTATTGAGAAAATGAAAAAATAAGCATAAACAAAGAGAAAATATCCATAATACATAAATTAGAAAAAAATTGTATCTAGAATATATAAAGAACTCTCACAATTCAATAGGAAAACGACAAACTGAGGTACCTGGGTGGCTCAGTCAGTTGAGCATCTGACTCGATTTCAGCTTGGATCATGACCTTGGGGTCATGGGATCAGGGCCCGCATTAGGCTCTGAACTGGGCATGGAGCCTGCTTGGGATTCTCTCTCTCCCTCTGCCCCCGCTCCCGCTTGCTCTCGCTCTGTCTCTATCTCTCTCTCTCACACATACACACACACATACACACAAAGATGACACCCTCAGGGCACCTGGGTGGCTCAGTAGGTTAAGCATCTGCCTTTGGCTCAGGTCATGATCTCAGGGTCCTGGGATTGAGCCCCACATCGGGCTCTCTGCTCAGTAGGGAGCCTGCTTCCCCCTCTCTGCCTGCCTCTCTGCCTACTTGTGATCTCTGTCTGTCAAATAAATAAATAAATAAAATCTTAAAAAAAAAAGATGACACCCCAATTTTTTTTAAGTGGGCAAAAGATTTAAACAGATACTTTATAAAAGAAAACTTGGGGCACCTGGGTGGCTCAGTGGGTTAAGTCTCTGCCTTCAGCTCAGGTCATGATCTCAGGGTCCTGGGATCAAGCCCCGCATCAGGCTCCCTGCTCAGCGGGAGTCTGTTTCCTCCTCTCTCTCTGCCTGCCTCTCTGCATACTTGTGATCTCTGTCAAATAAATAAATAAATCTTAAAAAAAAACAAAACTTATGAATGACCAATAAGCACATGAAAGGATGCCCAAGCCATTAGTAATCAGTGAAAAAATGGATTAAGACAATGAGAAACCATTACATATGTAATGACCCAAAAGAATGATTAAAATTTAAAGACTGACAACACAAAATGTGGGTGAGAATGTGGAGCAAACCAAAACTCTCAGATATTGCTCATATATTACGGGAATATAAAACGGTAAAAAAACAGTTTTGCAATTTCTTATAATGGAGAACACATACTTGCCATATGACCAAGCAATTCCACTCTTAGGTTTTGTTTTTGTTTTTGTTTTTGTTTAAGATTTTATTTATTTATTAGTTAGAGAGACAGAGAGAGAGCACAGGCAGACAGAGAGGCAGGCAGAGGCAGAGGGAGGAGCAGGCTCCCTGCTGAGCAAGGAGCCTGATGTGGGACTCGATCCCAGGATGCTGGGATCATGACCTGAGCCGAAGGCAGCCGCTTAACCAACTGAGCCACCCAGGCGTCCCCCACTCTTAGGTTTTAAAAGAAATAAAAACATATGTCCGCAAAAATACTTGTACACAAATATTAGGCAGCTGTATTCCTAATAGGCCCCAAACTGGAAACAACCAAGAATCCTCAACAGATGAACGGGTAAACAAATTGTAGTAGATGTACACCATGGAATGTTACTCAGCAATAAAAATGGACCAGATCCCTACAGCATGATGCTGGGCAAACGAAGTCAGACGTAGAAGAATATATACTGTGTGATTTAATTTATAGGAAATCCTAGAAAAGGCAACACTAGTCTATAATGACAGAAATAGACTGGTACTTTCCCAGGGGTAGGGGAGGGACTGGCTTGCAAAGAGACCTGAAGGAATTTCTGGGGGTGATGCTCACGTTCTACACATTGACCTGGGTTATGGCTACCCAGGTACGTACTGTTCTTAAAAATCCATTTGTGTATACACTTAAAAGGAGTACATTGTGTTTTATGTAAATCTATAGTGTCTTAAAAAAAATACCCTAATACAATTGTTTTTTAAAAATCGAGAGAATAGGAGCACTAGGGACAGCATAGAGTGGGGCAAGTTCTCTGTGGTTTATGAAAGTCCAGTGCTTGGCATACAATAAATTGTCAATCATTATTTTGATAAATGAAGAGGGGGTGGAACTGGAAGGAATAGCGGGAAGTGATGATGGGAAGGGAGAGGCCACCCAGAGACACCGTTCAGGAGAGCAAGCTAGCAGTGCTGCTGGTCCAGCTGTCCTGGGTTAGAGTCCCTCTGCCCCTCACCAGCTCCTCTTCTCAGGCCAATCTCTCTGTGAAAGAGATACAGCCCTGTGAGATCATTCTGACAAGGCCTGAACAGATCCCAGGCCTGAATCCATATTCGATGTTATACTTGTGAAAAAGAGGCCCCCCATAGCTCAATGGGCCTTCTTTCTGTTCTGGATGTGACCTAATAAAGCCTGCCCCTCGCTTCTACCTTCTTGCCCTGCTCTTCCTGACCTTCCTGGCCCCAGAAAGTAAGGGCAGCTGTTAGTCCCCAAGTAAGGGTGTGCTGTCTTTGTGGCTGCCCAGGAGACAGGAACAGGGGGATGCCTGCGTCTCATGGGGCCTGAGGACAGCTGCTAATGTAATCTCTGCTGCTATTCTTCTCAACCGCTGAGATTCTTTAGATGAGACTAAATAACAAAGGGGACTTCCTCTTTGGATTATACTGTTTGTCTCAACATCTGCGGCCTCTCTGACCACAGAAGCTCCAGACTGCTGTCCCTTACCCTGCAAAACCACAAAGATGATTTGTTGGTCCACAGAGTAAACAGCAGGGCAAAGAATAATGACTGCAGGGGTGTGCTCCCGAACTAGGCTGTGTTCCCGGAAGGGGATGTCAGGGATGCATGCAGCTGGGAGGAGCCATAGGATCTAGCCCTGCATTTTCCAGGTGTGATATATGGGATCCCTGGAGGTAGGATAGGGCATACACCTGTGTTCTAAACATATGGATTGGTTTTTATGGACACTTCCTATTCATGCCAGGTTTTCCATTTATCATAGGTATATCTGAAGCTGCCTTTTAAAATAATTGCACCTAAGGGATTTTTTTTAAATTGGTCTTTTTATTTTTTTATTGTTTTATTTTATTTTTTTAAAGATTTTATTTATTTATTTGACAGACAGAGATTACAAGTAGGCATGAGAGGCAGGCAGGGAGAGAGAGGAGGAAGCAGGCTCTCCTCGGAGCAGAAAGCCTGATGCGGGGCTCGATCCCAGGACCCTGGGATCATGACCTGAGCCGAAAGCAGAGGCTTTAACCCACTGAGCCACCCAGGCACCCATTAAATTGGTCTTTTTAAAGAAGAGTGTTAGGTAAATAATGGAATAGATTCTATACAAATATAGCCCAACACACAGATAATATGCAAATCACTGAAATTTAGAGAACATTGATATACTCACACTCCCTCTGGCAGATTAGGAAACAGAGACCCTCTGGGGTCCCACAGAAGTTTTAATAAGCAAGATTCTTAGTGGTAAAAACACCAGCACCTAGGAACCCTGATCCACAGAGACAGGAGGCAAAGAGGGCATGGGAAGCAGTGCAGGGCTGGTCAAAGTCACGGGAGGGCCTCAGACCTTGTCAAGTACTGCTAATTACAAGACCCCCAGAGTATTTCCCAGGGCTATGGAAACATGACCCTTGGCACCCCTGGCTATTCTAGTAAACATGCTTTAGCCACAAAAGAAAAAGGCCTTACCCTCATGCTTCCATCTCTAGTTGCCAACCCTGGTGTTGATTAGCTAGACCCTAGCCTGGCAGGAGCAAGGAGAGGAGCTACTTGCCCTGTATGCCAGGAACCTGCCCCTCACCTGGCATCAGGACCCCTGTGTTATTGTGCCAAAAATAACAGGAGGGGCACCTGGGTGGCTCAGTGGGTTAAAGCCTCTGCCTTCGGCTCAGGTCATGATCCCAGGGTCCTGGGATGGAGCCCCGCATCAGACTCTCTGCTCAGCAGGGAGCCTGCTTCCCTTCCTCTCTCTCTGCCTGCCTCTCTGCTTATTTGTGATCTCTGCCTGTCAAATAAATACATAAAATCTTAAAAAAAAAAAAAAAAAGTAACAGGAGAGCAGCTGTGTCCCCAGCTCCAGGCCAGGCCCCGAAGACACGAGTCAGGAAGACATGAGTCTTCCTGATACTGCATTTGAGGTGGGTCCCATGACTATGCCCCTTTAGCGATGAGGAAACCAAGTCTCAGAAATGTCCAGAACGTGTACAAAGTTCAAGTACAGCCAGTAGGTGGCAGAACAGGGAACAGACCGCTGTCTGAGGCTGCCCCTCTCCAACATCTCCTCCTCTCACTGCATCTTGGAGCCCTGAGTTCCGTGCAACCAGGGCATTCCCTGTGCAATGTCAGCCACCCTCCCCAGCAGCTCACTGTTTTGTTTTAAGGTTGAAATTACCCAGCTTGGTGGAGTGTTTGTTGCATCTGCTCATCCAAGGGCTAAGAACTATCCTCCCCTTTTACAAATGAAGAAACTGAGGCTAAGAATGATGAAGGGATTAGTCTGGGGTCATACATCCAGTAAGGCCTGGGATTCAAAGCTAATATAGAAAGCTCATCCTGATCTCCAGAGTCCCTAGGAGGACAGGAACTCTTGCTCAGGGTGAGGATCACAGACTGATAAGAGAAAGTAGTGCCCCCTTTGAGATGCCCACTCTCTGCTTCCTCAGTTTCTGAGGCCCAGTACTATGTGGGACCACCCCAGGTCAACCCCACATTTTTGGTCTTACCTTCTGAAGAAAAATAGAGCATCCCCAGGCAGAGGGCCTACGAAGACAGTTAAGACCTCTCAAACTACTAGATGGTTTGAGAAGGTTGTTTCTATGAGGCAACAAAAGGCCCAGATTGGGGTCATCCTTGCCTGGCTTTGAATTCCAGCTGAGACATTCACCCACTGTGTGTCCATAGCCCTGTTCATCAATCTTTCTTTGCCAACATAACATTAGGGTAATAATTCCAACTTCAGAGGGTAGCTACAAAATAGGTACTCCCTCTAGCATAGCTCCTAGAACATAGTAACTGCTCCATAAACCAGCAGTAATAGCCATCATTGCTATAACTAGTCATTTAGCTTTTTTTGCTTTCATAGCCTCCAGATCCAATGCCTTCATTCAATTCCTCATTGGTATCCTAGCTGTTTCTGAACAGTTTTTTTTTTCCTCTACTATCTTTGTTTATGCTTTATTTTTTCCTCAAAAACCATCCCCTTTTCTGTCTATGTATCTAAATTTTATCCAGCCTTCATGGTACATCTCTTTACAGGTCTTCCCTAGGGAAGAAACTGAGCTGAAATTAAGCAGTCATTTAGTCAGGCAAGGTATGAGGAACCAAGACCAGGGCCTCCAGCTCTGGAAGATCCAAGATCTTGGGATAAATGTATATACTCCATGACTTTCAATTATCACTTACCCATCTGCCTACCAACCACCCCACCATCTATATCATACCCACCCATCTGCCTGCTTTTCTACCTGTATTATTCAGAATAGGGTATCTGCTCTAACAGTGCCAAATCTCAGCTGTCCTTTGCTCTCTTTTCTCTCCTTTTTACTTACTTTTGGATCAATCTAGAATTTTTCTTTACCACTTTCTCCTTTGTTGGCTTTTAAGCAATAACTCTATGATGTTTTAGTTGTTGCTTTAGAGTTTATAGTATGCATGTAATACTTGTCACAGTCTATTTTCAAATGATGTCATATCACATCAAGATATTTTCACAAGATAAAAAATTCTAGGGTGACAATTCTTGTTTTTCAGTACTTTAAAGATGTTGTTAGATTAATTCCAGTTTGCATTTATTGCAACAAGAGATAAACATCTTATTTTTTCCTCTCTAGTTACTTTTAAGATTTTTTCGTTATCTCTTATTTTGAGCAATTTATGGAATACCTTAGTGTGCTTTTCTTCAGTTTTCTTCTGCATGGGGTTTGCTGAATTTCTTGAATATCTGAGTTCATTGTTTTTATCTAGTCTGGAAAATAAAAGGCCAAAAAAGGAAAAACCAGCCAAACAAACAAACAGAACTACCATATGCTCCAGCAATCCTACTTGTGGGTATATATCCACACAGAGTGGAACATTATTCAGTCATGATATAGAAGGAAATCCTGCCATTTGCAACAACAAGAATGGACCTTGAAGGTATTATGCTAAGTGAAATAAGTCAGGCAAAGAAAGACAAATACTGTCTGACCTTTCATATACAGAGTCTAAAAAGAGCCAGAATGGTGGTTCCCAGCAGTTGGTGGGTGGAAGAATGGGGAGATGTTGGCCGAAGGGTACAAATTTCTAGTTTCAAGGTAAGTCCTGGGGATCCAAAGTGCGGCATGGTGACTGTAGTTGACAATACTGCAATATGTACTTGGAAGTTATTAAGACAGCAGATCTTAAATGTTCTGGAGGCGTTAGCTAATGCTATGGTGGTAATCATTTGCAATATACATTTTTGTGTATATACCTCTGTGATACACTTATGTGTATCAAAACGACACATCATGAATAGCACATTTAGTTTATACAATGTTATATGTTGATTATATCTCAAGAAAGCTAAAAAGCGTTTTTCACCTCTTCTCTCCCCTCTCCTCTCCTTCGGGGACTTCAGTTACACTTAAATGAGGATGCCTGATGGTGTCCCACAGTCCACTGATGCTTTGTTTGGAGTATTCCTCCTCCTTGTGCTTTATTTTGGGTCATTTCTATTGCTCTGTCTTCAAATTCACTAATCTTACCTCCCCCAATACCTGCCTTGTGTAACACGCAGTGTATTTTTTACATCTCAGGCATTGTAGTTTTCATGGCTATAAATTTTTTTATGATTTTATTTATTTATCTGACAGAGAGAGATCACAAGTAGGCTGAGAGGCAAGCAGAGAGAGAGGGGAAAGCAGGCTCCCTGCTGAGCAGGGAGCCCAATGTGGGGCTTGATCCCAGGACCCTGAGATCATGACCTGAGCTGAAGGCAGAGGCTCAACCCACTGAGCCATCCAGGTGCCCCCATGGCTATAAATTTGAGTATTCTTTATATCTTCCATGTCTACTTAACATGTTCAATCTTTCATCTATTTTTCTGAGCATATGGTTCATAGTTCCAGTAACTGTGTTAAGATCCCAACCTACTGATTCTACCATCTATGTAACCATCTGGTTTATTCTTTGTTACGGATAATCTTTCTGCTGCTTTGCAGACCTGACAATCTTTTTTTTTTTTTTAAGATTTTATTTATTTGACACAGATTGAGAGAGAGGTCACAAGTAGGCAGAGAGGCAGGCAGAGAGAGGGGGTAAGCATGCTCCCCACTGAGCAGAGAGCCCGATGCGGGGCTCGATCCCAGGACCCTGGGATCATGACCTGAGCTGAAGGCAGAGGATTAACTCACTGAGCCACCCAGGTGCCCCAGAACTGACAATCTTTGAGTGTATGCCAGACATCTTAAATTTTACCCTGTTGGATGCTAGATGTTTTTGTATTCCTGTAAAGATGTCTGATTCTTATTGGGCATGATTATGTTACTTTGAACCAGTTTAATTCTTAGAGGTCTTGGTTTGAGCTTTGTTAGATAGGTAGCATTTAGTCTGGGGCTATTTTCCCCCCACTACTGAAGCAAACTCTCCTGTATATTCTATCTGATGCCCTGTGAACGATGAAATTTTCCTCTCTGCGTGGTGGGAACAGGCATTGTGTCTGTCCCTGTGTGTGCTACAGGGATTTTCCCTTTGGACCTTTTCAGGAGATACTTTCCCCCACCCTGTGAAATTTCCTCATACACGTGCATGGCCAGTACTCCCTCAGCTGAACACTGCAGAAATTCTCTAGATTTCTAAAGTTCTCTGTGCAACTGCTCCTTTCTGATGATCTGCCTGGCAAAGAAAGTCAAGCCACTCTGGCCTCCCAGCTCTATCACCTTAACTTGAGGAGACTGCTAAGCTCTCCCTGGGTCTTCCCCTCCAGGCATCAGGCTGGGGCCATCACAGGCTGCATCTCATTTGCTTCCCATCCATCAGGGTTCACCCTTCTTCACTGCCCAGTATCCAAGCACTTAATGACAATGTTTTATATATTTGCCTAATTTTTTAGTTATTTTCGGTAGAAGTAAATCTGGTCCATTAATCCACTTTGGTCAGAATCAGAAATTGAAAATGTTTGCCTTTTGATATTGTAAATCTGAAAGGTCTGTTAGTCATCCAATTGTTCAGTTTAGTGTGTCTGTTTCCTTGGAACTTGCAAATGACTTGGCTGCTGACAGAGAAGACGAGTTCCCAGGGTGTGGTGTGCGAAGGAACATGGGGTCTGGCTTGCTTCCCGCTGCAGCACCATGGCCACTCTGACCACAGCTTAGGTCTTGAAAAGTCAAAGCTGGCTGTGGTCCAGGCTTGCTGTAGCTTACAAAATTTAATTCCTCCAGGCACTTACCACCTTGCTAATCTATTTGCTTTCAGTTCCAGGTATTAATCATCACCAAAGTTCTTTCCTGGCTCTAGTCCTCTAATCTCAAAGTCTTTCTCACCCCCTCCCTTACCTCTCTCTCAATATAAATGCAGCTACCAGCCTACCAGCTCCCAGCCTTAAGGAGAAGGCCCAAATTAAGATGTTTTCCCTGAGTGTCTAATCCAACTAAGTTCTACGGAGCTTTTATTGGCCAAACCTTTTAAAAAGCTTCTCTCTTCCTAGTTGGGGCCTCAAAATACTGGGCTTTCCCTTCCTTTAAGGTACCAAATTTCTGGACTCTCACATTTCCTTTCATTTCTACTTTTACACCAAGCTGAGTGTCTCCTGAACACATATGATTCTTGGAACACCACGTCATCACAGCCAGTAGCATCCACACAAACTAAGACTCCACCCCCATCTTTAGCCCTGGTACTGAGGACTCGTTAGGTATGTGGTCTTCCTCTCACATTTCAAAAAAACCATCATTTTATCAAGTGGTTTTTCTCTAACAACATGGATCTCTACTTCTCCAGCCCTCGATATAGCTTCCTCACTGCTTACCACCTACTCTGAGCCAATGCCACACATTGTATGATTTTATTTTAGCAACACTCCTCTTCCTTTCCCAATTTCTGTATCTGTCAGGATGGACTAATAGCGTCAACAAACCTAATCTCAGTGGCTTAATACAACAAAGCCTTTCCTCTCTATGCACAGAAACTAAACGAATTGTCCTGGTTGGTGGCCCTTCCATCTTGTAGCTCCCTCCTCCCCATGCAGACCTCTGCTGGGTCCTCTGCATTCAGATGAGGCAGGCAGATCTGCTTCGCAGGGAAGGAAAGCAGCTGAGGAGTTCATGAGAGATCCTAGGAGGTGGGCCAGAACTAATCACATGGCCCCATCCAAAAGCAGGGGGCACAGGGAAATGCAGTCTTCCTGTGTGTCTGTGAAGAAGAGTAAATGGCTTGCTGACTTCTCAGCACCAAGTACCTACCTTTCATCCACTACCTCCCTATGACTATTGACCCAGAGTGCTGAGCACCTCAAAGGCTGGGATAGAATAGTGGCTAGCTGTGCCCCAGTGCTCTGTGACAAGCTTGGCTGCCCCTGGACTGGGAACCCTTTCTTCTCCAAGTCTCTATCACTTTGTGGTCCCCTCTCTCCTACCCTCTGTACCATATTATCCTGCCCTGGTGCTCTTCGTTCCTATGTACATGCTTTTTTTCCCATGTCATGGAAGAAAAATGAGTCTTAAACAGCAGGTGTGGCTCCCAAGTCATAAGTAGAGAAAATTTTAGCTGAAGCAGAACCAGGCCTTCCATCCCCAGTTCTGCCTCTTGGTACTAGACCTGGTCTGTTGCCAGGCCAGAGCACAGAGCAAAGCAAAGAGGAGGGATGTAGTTTAGACCCTGATGGCCACAAGGAAGAGCCTCTGACCTTGGCCTCCCAGGTGCCCACACTAGTCTAAAATGGACCTGGGCATCCCCTCCTCTGTAGAAGCCAGGATTCTCCAGCAATTGGGCTTCTCTGCTTGTCGCATCCAGGACAGCCCTCACTAGAACACTTGGGCTTTTCTAGTTGTCACATTCACGTTATTCTGAGAACTGACTGCCCTGTTCCAGGCCTCAAGCTTCCCCACTTCATCCAATACAAGTCAATGGCATGCTAACATTAGAGGCTGCTACAGTCGGTTTCATGGTGTTTCTGGATCCTGCTGGGGCAACGTCAGTGCTATGGCACAGTCCTGTGGCTGACAGTTTCTGTGTTCATCTCACTCTCCAAATTCTGAGGCCCCTAGGCACAGAGACAGGCCTTACTGTCCCTCTACCTCCAGTACCTAGTAAACAGTCTGGCACTGGGTGCATACTCAATAAATGAATGTTGATTGAAAAAATGGGTGACTCAGTCAATGAATGAGGACATCCACAGAGACAGGGCCTCAATCCCTCATCTGTGGAAGTCTCTACAGCCCCTTAAAGTGTGGAGAGAGCAGAACGTGTCTGAGTGGTAGGAGGAAATGTGGAAAAGGAAGGCAGCCCCCTAAGGTCAGGTTACGTGAGGCCTTGTATGGAGTAGGGGCTTCAGCTGCAATTGAGAAAAGCCTCATGGGCCCTGACCAAGCAGAAACGTCTAGAGGCAGAACAGCTCTAATGAACACTTTTTCCATTTGTGCTCTGGCATAGAGTCCTCTCTTAACCAGCAGTTCCTTGACTGCTAAACCATTGTCAAATTTACTGAGCACCTACCATATACCAGGCACTGTGTTGGGCACAGAGGATTCAACACAATCTGCACAGACCCTACCCTCGTCAACCTTCCAACTAATTGGCCAACAAGTAATTAGCCATCTGTCTACAGTGTGGTAACCTGCAAAACCATCTATTCAAGAATGCTTCACCTTCACCTTTATCTTGAGTGACAAATTAGGATTTTTATGCGGATGGGCAGGGCAGGGTTTCCCAGTTTTCCTCCTTTCCATTCCCTTCCTGGGGCAGGGATCAAGCCTACTAGGACCCTGTCCCTTACCCAACCAGGCTAATGAGGTAATAGGAGGTATTCTTGAGTAAGGTAGGATAAAGGGAGCAATAAAATGTACCCGTCGCTCATCAGTCTTGCTTATCTCCTTTCTTGTATCATGTGGCACATGGCCAGAGCTGTACCACAAGGACCTCCATCTCAGCAGAAGACAGGCTGAGGACCAGTTTAGGAGGAATGCACCTGGGCGATGCTGTGGGAGGATGAAAACTTGTCTTATGGATGCATCTCTATGAGCCTGGCCCAGGAAGGGGGTGGGCCCTTCATCTCTCACTTCCTTGTGCAACACTATCTCCCCTCCCTGGTCCATCCATTCCTGAGGCCATCAGAGGGAAAACCTGAAGGATCTGGTGGCCTGGTGGCTGGAGCAAAAAGGCAATGAGAGTAGGTGGGCCTGAGGGAAGCACAGAGGAGACTGTGGAAATAGTGAGAACATAGCAAGTGTCAGAAATGCATCCAAGAAGAGTTTGGATGGGTGTGAGCCAACTTGCCTCCAGCTGTTCTCAAAATGCCTTGGATGGGCAAAAGCTAATAGGCAACTCACGAAAGATGAAAACTGCTTGGCCTTGTACTCTAGACTCCATGTGTGTACTTATCCTTTCAGGAGGCCCCATAGAAACGCATTTTTCTCTAAGTTTTCAAATGTTAAGGCACAGCCAAGGAGTCACCAGAGAAATTCTCTAGTTTCTGACCTGTAAGTCCCTCAGTCCCATGATTAGACCATGGTTCTCACTGCTTGGGTTGTGCACAAGATGCTAAGAACTCACAAGAACCGCCTGAGGGTAAATTTCTCCAAGCTGGGGGCCACCATCATGGGGAGAGCTGGTGTTCCCATCTCTCCTCTAGCACATGGAGCCTGACCTAACAGATTTCCCCAATAATACCCATGGGATGTGGTGATGAGGGTGCAGGTGAAACTGGTTTTAATACGGTTCAGAGGCAGAAGGGGCGTCAGTAATAAAGATAAACCTTGGAGCTTTGGGGTCTCCCCTAAGAGGAGAGCTCTACGACAGCTTTACTATTGTGACGTGGTGGACACCTGTCAAGTCTCTTCAGGAAACTTGAAGCTGGAATGGCAGCCAAGCCCAGACCAACATCTTGAACAAAGGTAAGGAGTTGTGTTTGAAACACAATTGTGGGACAGTCCTCAGACTGAGGCCCAGGGTGACTCCTGGGAGAGCAGGTGGCAGCTGGGAGGCTGCCCATCACTTGGGCCCCTGGGACCATGGTCCTTTCCTACAACCGTCCCTCCTTACCCACCTCTAGCTTCTCTCAGCCAGTTTCATTCTTGTGTAAGCATCTGTTGCTTCTCTCCAAAGGCCCACCTCAAAGCCTGGTTCCCTTGAAAAGACACCCTCCTGCACACACAGAGGAGACTGATCAACTCTATCTTTGTCTCCATGGGAAACCTGAGCTAAAACAAACAAACAAAAAACCCCAAAAGGACAAAAACCGGGCCGCATGCAGCAAAACCCAAAGGTCCTCAAGGGTAGTGCATTCTGAATTTTAACATGCAGACAAATCACCTGCAGTTCTTGTTCACGTGCAGATTCTGATTCAGAACTCCCAGGCTAGGCAGATGCTGCCAGACTGCAAGCTACACTGTGAGTAACACGCCTAAGAGATAGCAAAGCAGGCAGCTAGGAGTATAGCTTGGCCTTCCTCCAAAGATGGGACTGCACGGAGCCGTCCCTGAGCTTAGCCAAATGCCACTGGTGGGCAACAGGACCACAGCCAGGGCAAAGGGGCCAGAGGTCGCCGTTTAGAGAGGTATTCTCTGGGAGGCTTGGTCCTGGTGCTCACAGAACCCAGATCTCTACTGATACCTATCCCTCAGCCTCTCTGGTCCAACCTCCTTTCCTTAACATATTTTATTTTAGTTTTTAAATTTTAAGTAGGCTCCACACCCAATGTAGGGTTTGAACTCATGACCCTAAGGTGAAGAGTTGCACGCTTCACCTACTGAGCCAGCAAGGCATCCCCTTAACATCCCTTCCCTTAAAACAAATTCTGGTTGGGGAACTTTCTGAGTTTTTTTTTTTTTTTTAACCCTCTGCCTCTCCTCCCTAATTATTAACTCCTCAAAAAAGAGACAGACTTACCATTCTGACTGGTTGGAACTCAGAATCTTCACTGGTCTTCAAGGTCAACTTTGTCAGCTCTCTCCCCACTCCACTCCCTCATGTAAACCCAGGCACTTCTTCCTCCTCAGGTGGGCTTGACCATACCTTGCTTTCTGTTTCACATCTTCCACTCCTGCAGTGGGGCTGTGGACTTACATGGATTTTACTTTACTTCGAGTCACTTGGACCTTGAGGCCTAAGACTCCTTCTCCAAGCCTCAAAATGGCATACTAGAAAGTATCATGTACTTGTCCAGAGGTCTCTCAGGACTCTTTTGGTAGAAAGTGACAAAGACAAAAACCTGACTCATGGGGCTTAAATAATCCAAGGGTCTTTATTATACATTAACCCAAAATGTCAAGGGGCAGGACTGGCTGTAGAACTAGGGTAGAGCACTAGAACAGGGGGAGCGAGCACAGAAAAGGGGATGGAGATTGAGTGAAGAATACACCTGGAATCTTTCTGAACACACCTAAAGACAGAGACAATCAGAATGCACAGGCCAGGAGAATGGGGACAGACACCCAGGCTCCAGCACTAGCTGCAGCTCACCAGCTTGGTAACCTCAGCCTCTCTTTGCCTTGTCTCCCACCATTTCCTGTAAGCACCTGAATCCACCTCCCATTCCATCCCACATTTGCTGTGCCCTCCACCTAAACACTTTCCTGCCCATGCTCTCTTTCTCCTGTGACACTATATCGCCCTTTAAGGTCCTGCTCACAGCCCTCCTGGATCCCTCAGGGAGGGACTGGGGCTTAGTCAGTCTGCCCACCCTCCTATCTTCTACCGCCATCCCCCTACTCCCAGCATCACCTGCTGTGTTAGTCCTGATCATTCCTGTGGACCTTGGACAGTCTGCCTCCCTTATCACACCTGGATCCTCCAGACAGCCAATATACTCATTCATCCCTGAACACTAAAGCTTGGCACATAATGAGGCACACAGTAAGCATGCATACTGAAAGGACAAGGCATGCATCCAATCACAATTCTCTGATCAATAAAATGGATATACTGATATTTCCCTATCTACCTCCTTTGGTTGTTTCAATAAGCAAGAGACAGTATTTGTGAGTGCACAGTGTAGATAAAAAGCATTTTTAATGATCACTGGACATTGGTGGGAGAGCTCAGTAAAGCCATCCATGTTGGTTTCTGGTCCAAGGCCTAGTCTCATCTCCCCCAAATCCCCACACTCTTCCTTCCAGTGTGACTCCTGACTACCTGACATGCAAAGGGTGTTTTAAAGATCACAAGTCAAAGTGCTGGCTCTGTAACACATGAGGTTTAGAGCTGTAGAAGGAAGAGAAGATAGGAAAGAAAATACAAACAGTATTGTTTTTATCCTAATTATACAGATTAATCAAATCCAAGCAATAAATATATGATGAAACCCATATTGTTGCTCATCAACTATCAAAAACAGTCAAGATGGGAGATGGCACTTGTGACCATTCTTTACTTTCACATTAGCAAAACTCTTGAAACATCTTTGTTCATTCCCCAGCCCCAAGTTCAGAGGTCATTGTTCTGGCCAGTAAATCTGGCTGAAGTAAATGTGGTAGATTCAAGTTAAGGGTTTGTGTGTGTGTGCATGCACATGCACGTAACAGAGACAGACAGACACAGAGACAGAAACAAAGAGTTATGGGGGTAGAGACAAAGAAATTGAAACAGACTCAAAGTAGCTAGGTAGCAAGACACATTTGGAGAGAGTATGATTTGGGACAGAGACAGAAATAGGGATAGAGATAGGAGAGAAAGATACACACACACAGCTCTTTACTAGATTGATGTCAAAGACCACCAGGAACATACTGCTAGTTGAACAAAGTTATTGGTCAGTTGCAACAAGGGAGACTACACATCATGGGGAACCTTTGAAGCACTGGCCTTATTGCAACAAGCACCAATAAATACAAATTTGTTTGACCATGGAAGTGTTTCTGGTGGTCTCTAGCTGATAGAAATCAATAATGTGGTGAGTTATCAATAATCACAATAAATGTAACAGGGATAAATTCACTTATTTTAAAAGGCCTGTCAGAGTCTACTTTTAAAAAATGACACTGTTTTTAAAAATATAGCATACTAAAACATTGCAGGAAGTAGAAGTATGGGTAAAGATGTATCACGCAAATGCTTATAAGAAGAAAGTAGGTATACAGTATTAGTAACAGTCAAACAGAATTCAAAGTAACAATCACAAACTGGGATAGAAAAAGATATTTGATAAGAGGTATGATATGAGGATACCTCTTATTAAAAAGAAAACATGGCAGTCATGACCTAAGCTGTAAGCACTAAACAATATGTTTGCCATATATGAAATAAAAACTGGTTGATATAAAAGGCCCAGAGATACTCATTGGTTTCTCTCAAATTTCTTAGAAATTGGCAGATTATCTGGCTTAAGATAAAAAAGCAATGACATAGAGAGGTCAAAAAGAAAACAGAGGATTTGAATCACACTGTAGACTGATTAGACCTAACAGACATACACAGAACATTTCACCTGATAACAAGGGAATGTATATTCTTCTCAAGTGCACGTGGAATATGTTCCACAACAGACCACATATCAGGCCACAAAAGAAGTCATAACAAAGTTGACTGAAATTATACAAATATTTTTCCAATCACAAATAGAATGAAACTAAAAATCAAGAACACAAGGGAAACAGAAAACTTCAAAAATGTGTGGAAATTAACACAATCTTAAACTAACCAAAGAATAAGCCACAAGAGAAATTAGAAAATACCTTGACATAAATAAAAATGCAAGCACAACATAACAAAACATACAGGATCCAGTGAAAACAGTGTTAAGGGGGAATTATATAATTTTAAATATTAAACATATACTTTATAAAATATTGCAATTCAACATCCTAAATTTACACCTAAAGAAAGTAAGAAAATAAACAAACCCCACAACTAAACCCAAAGCTAGCAGAAGTAAGGAAATAATCAAGATTAAAGAAGAGATAAATGAAATAGAGAATAGAAAAGTAATTAAAAAATCAATGAAATTAAGAGTTAGTTTTTTGAAAGATGAACAACATTGACAAAATCTTAGCTGGATTAACTGAGAAAAAGAGAAGACTCAAATAACTAAAATGAAATGAAAAGGTAGATATTACAAATGATGCCACAGAAATAAAAAGGATTATTAAAAAAATACTATTAACAATCATATACCAATGAGTTGGATAACTTAGAAGAAATGGATTAATTCCCAGAAAAATACAACATATCAAGTCTGAATCATGAAGAAACAGAAAATCTGAGCAGACCAATAACAAATAGAAAGATTAAATCAATAATCAAAAACTTTCTCAAAAAGAAAAGCGAGGGCACCTGGGTGGCTCAGTGGGTTAAGCCTCTGCCTTTGGCTCAGGTCATGATCTCAAGGTCCTGGGATTGAGTCCCACATCGGGCTCTCTGCTCAGCGGGGAGCCTGTTTCCTCCTCTCTCTCTGCTTGCCTCTCTGCCTACTTGTGCTCTCTCCCTGTCAAATAAATAAAAGCTAAAAAAAAAAAAAAAAAAAAAAGGAAAGAAAAGCCAAGCACCAGATGGCTCACTGAAGAATTCTACCAAATATTTATGGAAAAAAATAACACCAAGGGGAGCTTGGGTGGCTCAGTGGGTTAAAGCCTCTGCCTTTGGCTCAGGTCATGGTCTCAGGGTCTTGGGATTGAGCCCCACACCAGGCTCTCTGCTCAGCAGGGAGCCTGCTTCCCTTCTTCTCTCTCTGCCTGCCTCTCTGACTACTTGTAATCTCTATCAAATAAATAAATAAATAATCTTAAAAAAAAAAAAGAAAAAAAATAACACCAATTCTCCTGAAACTCTTCCAAACAATTGAATAGGAGGGAACACTTCCAAGTTCATTATATAAAGCCAGCATTACCCTGATATCAAAGCCAGATACACTATTAGAAAAGTACAGACTAATATCCCTGATCAACAAAATACTAGCAAACTGAATTCAACAGCACATTAAGAGCATTATACACCATACCCAAATAGGATTTATGCTTTAAATGCAAGGATGGTTCAACATGCAAAAATCAATCAATGTAATACATCACAGTAACAAAATGAAGGACAAAACAACTAAACCCAAATATAGCAGAAGCAAGGTATCACTTGGTATTTCAACTGATACAGTTGAAAAACACTGGACAAGCTTGACACCTTTTCATGATAAAAAATATGCAACAAACTAGGAATAGAAGAAATTATTGCAACACAACAAAGGCCATTTATCATAAGCCCGCAGCAAACTATACTCAATGGTGAAAAACTTAAAGTTTTTCCTCTAAGATCAGGAAAAAAGCAAGCATGCCCACTCTGACCACATCTGTTCAACATAGTATTGGAAGTCTAAGGCAGAGCAATTAGTAGTAAAGAAAAAGAAATAAGAGACATAGAAATTGGAAAGAAAGAAGAAAATTATCTTTGTTCTCAGATGATATTATGTTCTTATATGTAGAAACCCTAAACATTCCATACACATTCCCCCCAAAAGTTAGAACTAATAAACAAATTCAGCAAAGTTGAAGAATACAAACCCCAACACACAAAAATCGGTTGCATTTTTATATATTGAGCATCTCAAAAGAAATTTAAAAAACAATTCATTTTACAGTATCATAAAAAAGAATAAAATATCTAGTAATAAACTTAACCATGGAGGTGAAAGACTTGTACATTGTAAACTACAAAACACTGGTGAAAAAATTAAATATGCTATAAACAAATGGAAAGACACCCCATGCTCATGAATTAGAAAATTTAATCTTGTTAAGATGTTCATATTACCAGGCGCCTGGGTGGCTCAGTTGGTTAAGCAACTGCTTTTGGCTCAGGTCATGATCCTAGAGTCCTAGAATCTAGTCCCACATTGGGCTCCCTGCTTGGTGGGGGGTCTGCTTTTCCCTCTGACCGCTCTCCTCTCATTCTCTCTCCTCTCATTCTATCTCTGAAATAAACAGATAAAATCTTTGGGACGCCTGGGTGGCTCAGTTGGTTAAGCGGCTGCCTTCGGCTCAGGTCATGATCCCAGCGTCCTGGGATCGAGTCCCACATTGGGCTCCTTGCTCGGCAGGGAGCCTGCTTCTCCCTCTGCCTCTGCCTGCCTCTCTGTCTGCCTGTGCTCACTCTCTCTCTAACAAAAAAAAAAAAAAAAAATCTTTAAAAAAAATAGATAAAATCTTAAAAAAAAAAAAGATGTTCATACTACCCAAAGCAATCTATAGATTCAATGTATTCCTTATCAAAATCCCAGCAGCATTTTTGGAGAAATAGAAAAATACATCCTAAAACTCATATGTAATCTTAAGAGACCATGAATAGCTTAACAATTCTGAAAAAGAAAAACAAAGTTGGAGTGCTCATACTTCCTGATTTCAAAACATATTACAAAACTATATTAGTCAAAAGTGTGATACTGGCATAAAGTCAGATACATAAAGTAATGAATAAAATAGAGATCCCAGAAATAAATGCTCATATATATGGTTAAGTGATCTTAGACAAGGGTGCCAAGACCAGACAGTAGGGAAGGGAATAGTTTATTCAATAAATGGTGGTGGAAAAACTGAATCTCCACATGCTAATAAAATAAAGTTGAACCCTTATCTTATGTCAGATAAAAAATTAATTCAAAATGGAGTAAAGCCCTAAATGTAAGACCTAAAACTATAAAAATTCTAGCATGAAGGATTACGGAAAAGTTTTATGACATTGGACTTGGCAATGATTTCTTAAATATGACATCAAAAGAACAGATAACAAAAGGAAAAATAGACAAATGGGATTACCTCCAAGTTTAAAATTCTGTGCATCAAAGGACATAATCAGGGATGCCTGGGTGGCTCAGTTGGTTAAGCAGCTGCCTTCGGCTCAGGTCATGATCCCAGTGTTCTGGGATCGAGTACCACATCGGGCTCCTTGCTCAGCAGGGAGCCTGCTTCTCCCTCTGCCTCTGCCTGCCACTCTGTCTGCCTGTGCTCGCTCTCTCTCTCTCTAACAAATAAATAAATAAAATCTTAAAAAAAAAAAAAGGACATAATCAACAGATGAAAAAGATAATCTACAAAATGGAAGAAAATACTTGCAAATCATAACATCTGATAAGGGTCTAGTATCCAGAATATATAAAGAACTCTATAATTCAATACAAAAAAATCAAATAACCCAATTAAAAAATGGGTAAAGAACTTGAATAGACATTTCTCTAGAGATAGTGCACAATGGCCAACAAGCATATGAAAAGATGTTCAACATTACTAATCATCAGAGAAATGCAAATCAAAACTACAGTGAGATATCACCTCATAGCCATTAGAATGGTGACTATCAAAAAAAGAGAAAAAAAACAAAATAACAAGTATTGGTGAGGATATAGAATATATAAAGAACTATAACCCAACACCCCAGAAACAATCTAATCAAAAAATAGGCAGAAGACATGAATGAACATTTCTCCAAAGAAGACGTACAGATGGCTGACAGACATGAAAAGATGTTTGATATCACTCATCATGAGGGAAATGCAAATCAAAACAACCTAACACCTGTCAGAATGCCTAAATCAGAAGCATAAGTGTTGGCAAGGACGAGGAGAAAAAGGAATCCTCATGCACTGTTGGTGGGAATGCAAACTGGAGCAGCCACCATGGATAACAGTATAGTGGTTGTTAAAAAAACCAAAAATTGAATTATCACATGATCCACTAATTCCACTACTGGGTATTTACCCAAAGAATATGAAAACATTAATTCAAAAAGATGTATGCACTCCTGTGTTTATTGCAGCATTGCCAAATTATGGGAACAGCCCAAGTGTCCACTGATGGATGAATAGATAAAGAAGATGTGGTGTATATAGATATAGATCTATCTATCTATATACACTGTTGTACATACAATGAAATATTACTCAGCCATAAAAAAGAATGAGATCTTGCCATTTCCAACAACAAGGATGGATCTAGAGGATCTAGAGAGTATAATGCTAAGTGAAATAAGTCAATCAGAGAAAAACAAAGACCATATGATTTTACTCATATGTGGAATTTAAGAGACAAAACAAATGAACAAAGAAAAAAAAAA
>RCUC01122795.1:0-21414 GCA_003697995.1 Taxidea taxus jeffersonii
ACACACACACACACACACACACACACACACACACACACGAATATTACACAGCCATCAAAAATGAAATCTTACCATTTGCAACAACGTGGATGAAACTAGAAGGTATTATGCTAAGCGAAATAAGTCAATCAGAGAAAGACAATTATCATATGATCTCCCTCACAGGAGGAATTTGAGAGGCAGAGTGGGAGACTTGGCGGTTAGAGAAGGAAAAAATGAAACAAGATGGGATTAGGAGGGAGACAAATCATAAGAGACTCAATCTCACAAAACAAACTGAGGGTTGCTGGGGGGAGGGGGGTATGGAGAGGGTGGTTGCGTTATGGACATTGGGGAGGGTATGTGATATGGTGAGTACTATGAAGTGTGTAAGCCTGACAATTCACAGACCTTTACCCCAGGGGCAAATAATATATTGTATCTTAATAAAAGTAATTAATAAAAAAACTGAAGCTTTTATCATTGCAAGTTGGTCCCCTTTATATGTATAATAATGCTTTCTGCCTCACAGTCTATCTTATCTAATACTTATACAGCAGTATTCTGTTAATATTAACTTGGCATATTTTCATGCCATTTTACAAATGACTATTATGGACATTTTATATAAATAAAATAGTATGGGGCACCTGGGTGGCTCAGATCAAGCCCATGTCTGCTTCAGATTCTCTCCCCCCACCTCTCCTTTTGCACCTCCCCCCCAGTTCATGCACTCACTCACTCATTCTAAAGAAATAAATAAATATTTTTTGAAAAAATAAATAAGATAAATAAAATAGTATGACATGTGACCTTTTGTGTATGAATTACTTCACTTTGCATTAAGACTTTGAGGGTCATCCATGTCACACGTACCCATACAAGGTAAACCCATGCAGCATGTGTCAGAACTTCATTCCTTTTTAAGGCTGAACTGTATGGCTATACCTCATTCTGTTTAAGGATTCAGCAGTTAATGGACATATGGATTATTTCTATGTTTTGGCTATTATGAATAACACTGCTATGAGTATTTCTGACAAAGGTTTTGCATGCTTTTTCCCACCATTTTACTTGGAATCTTTCTATACCCTTATACATAGTGTATCTCTTATAAACAGTGTCATCATATTTTATTTTTCCCCAGTTTGACAATCTTTGTCTTTTAAAAAGAACACTTAGGGGGAGCCTGGGTGGCTCAGTCAGTTAAGCCTCTCACTCATAGTTTCGGCTGAGGTCACCATCTGATGGGTGTTAAGATCAATCCCCGCATCAGACTCTGCTGGAAAATTCTCTCCCTCAGCCCCTTACCCCCATGCTGTCTCTTTCTCTCTAAAATAAATAAATAAATCTTTAAATCTTTAAAAAAAGAACATTTGGTCCAGGGCATCTGGATTGCTCAGTCAAACGGCAGACTCTTGATTTCAGCTCACGTCATGATCTCAGCTCTGGTCGTGATCTCAGGGTCCTGGGATCAAACCTCGAGTTGGGGTCCATGCTCAGCGGGCAATCTGCTTGAGGATTCTCTCCTTCCCCCCTCTCTTTTAGCTCCCCCCACAACTCACATGGCATTTTTTTTCTCTCTCTAAAATAAATAGTTAGCTCTTTAAAAAAAATTTTTTTTTAAAAAGGAACATTTAGTCCCTTTACATTTCATGTCATTTTTTATGTATTTGGGTTTAAATCTAAATTATATTTGTACATTTCTTCCACTGGTTCTATGATTCTGTTCCTCCTCTTGACTGCATTTCAATTTTTTTTTTAATTCTATCCCTCCCTCCAACTACCAACTAACATTTTAGAAATTACAACATATTTCTATTAGTAATTACTTTAGAAATTAAAACCTGCATACTTGGTACTGAAAGGTTCCCCTTCCAGGTTTGATGGATGAAAATACTGCCAGATAACCCCTTGCTCTGCTTCAGGAAATAAATATAAAACCTGTACATAATAATACAAAAACACTGAAGGAACTAGTGAGTAAACAGAGACATGCAGACTTTGCTGGAAATTCCTGGTCATCTGGAAAAAAGAAGAACATAGAGAAAGCAAGTTCCCCTCTCTCTGGCTTTCAGCATGGGGCTAAGTACAGTGAGGTAGGTAAGGAAGATTATGTTAAGGGAAACCCCTTAACTTTCCAGCGTGAGAGTTCAGAAAAGAGAAGGTTGACCATAAACACTAAAGAATATGGGGGATCCCACAAAGGCAAGAGCCAGGGAAGACATCCCCAAACTCCATCTATCCACATCTCTAAATGACCCCTAACAACAAAGACACAGAGCAAAGAAAGTATTGGTAAAGATTGAAAAAAAAAAGATCTGAAAGGAGATCAAAGCTGCCAGCCAAGAAACAGTCTGTAATTCAAGCCTAAAGCAGAAAATTATCTGTAAAACACAGGAAATACTACTCATAAAAGAAAAATAATAAAATCCAGAGCCTTCCCAAACGAGTGTTAATAAATCCAGGATCCCATCCAAAACTGCCCAACAAATGAAGTACCAAAACAATAGAACATATTTTCAGAAGAAAACAAACAGGCCCAACAGTGAGATGAAACCAGATGTGGAAGCTAACATAAGAGGGTGGGGCGCCTGGGTGGCTCAGATGGTTAGGCAACTGCCTTCGGCTCCCATCAGGCTCCCAGCTCCACAGGGAGTCTGCTGCTCCCTCTGACCTCCCCTCTCATGCTCTCTCTGTCTCTCAAATAAATAAATAAAGATCTTTAAAAAATAAAAACAAAACTTGGTCTAACATGAAAGGATTTTTAAAGATTTACTTATTTATTTATTTTAGAAAGAGAGGGCGTGTGAACGTGGGGCGGGGGTGTGGTGGGCAGAGGGAGAAAGGGTCCCAAGCAAACTCCGCACTACGCATGGAACCTGATGTGGGGCTCAATCTCATGACCCTAAGATCACGACCCAAGCTGAAACCAAGAGTTGGACGCTTAACTGACTGTGTCACCCAGGCACCCCTAACACAAGAGGATTTTAAAGCAACTATTATTAACCTCAATGAAGTAAAACAAAATGTTTAAATGCATGAAAATCACATTGGAAAAATACAAATAATGCAAAAGAATCAAGGAGCGCCTGGGTAGCTCAGTCAGTTAAGCATCTCACTCTTGATTTTGGCTTAGGTCATGATCTCAGGGTTATGAGACTGAGCCCCACATCAGGCTCCCTACACAGTGTGGAGTCTGCTTAAGGTTCTCTCCCTCTGCCCCTCCCCTCCATGCTCACATACACATGTGCACGCACTTTCACGCTCTCTCTAAAAAAGGAAAAAAATCAAATGTAAGATCTACGACTGAAAAAAATAATTTCTGAAACAAAAAAATGTGTTGGCTGAACACAAACAACAAAATGCACATGACAAAGTAAAAAGCAAGGACTGACCAAATATAGCTGAAAATATTATCCAAGATGAAGAGAGAAAAAGATTTAAAAAAGACAAATTTGCAAATACATGATAAACACGAATCTGAATAAACACAAAGCCCATACTGATGCATGTGACAGCTAAGTTGTTAAAAACAAAAGCTAGGGGCACCTGGGCAGCTGAGTCAATTAAGCAGCTGACTCTTCATTTCAGCTCAGGCCATGATCTCAGGGTCATGAGACTGAGCCCCAAGTTGGGCTCTGCACGCACTGTGGAGCCTGCTTGATATTCTCTCTCTCTCCCTTGGCCCCTATTCCCACTCACACACATACAAATTCTCTCTCAAAAAAATATATCTTGAAAAAAAAAATCATTGAGCAAATTTTAAGAACTAAAACTATTAACTTATTAAAAGAAAACAGAATTACTGACAAATTGGTTTACACAATTATTCTCAAGACACAAAAATACATATAAAATTAAATTGATATAATGGGTTTCACCAAGATTAAAATCTTGTGCTTTTCAAAAATCACAGTTAAGCAAAAAAAAAAAAAAAAAGAAGTGCCAGACTAGCCAAAAATTTTTCAAAGCACAGTCCTGACAAAGGGTTTCTCTTGAGAGTGCGTAACGAAAATGTAAGATACAGTAAGACAATCTGATCTCTTTTTTTTTAAAGGGGGAATAAAAGATTTTAAGGTATTTAACAACAGAAAATATAAAATGGGCAATAACCATATACTAAGATGCTCAATATTATTAGTCATCAGGAAAATCCAAATTAATCCACTACTACACACCCACTGGAATGGCTAAAGTTACCAAGAATAGCATTACCAAATGTTGGCAAGGATGAAGAGCAATACAAGTCCTCATACATTACAGGCAGGAACATAAATTGGTACAACCACTTAGAAAACAGTATTAATTAATTAAAACATATATTTACTATAGGCTCTAGCCATTCCTCTCTTAGATATTTACCGAACAGAAATGAAAATGTATGTGCACACGAAAATGTGTATGCAAATGTCCACAGTAGCATTATCACAACAGCCAAACACAAAAGTAAACTAAAGCTCCATCAAATATAATAAATTGTGGTACACACATATACTCTCCCTCCCTCGTTCTCTTTGTCCCTCCCCCCCTTCCCAATGAACACTACTCAGAAATGGAAAAGAACAAAATATAAATATATATGACACGGATAAATTTCAAAAACATGCTAAGTCAGGATTAGGCAACTTTTTCTGTAAAGGGCCTGAAAGTAAATGTATTTAAATCTTGCAGGAGGCCATACAATCTTTCTCTCACAACTACTCATTCAACTCTGCTTTTGAAGCACAAAAGTAACTAGATATAATGCAAAAGGTACAAACATGGATATGTTCCAATAAAACTTTACAGAAGCAGGCAAAAGGATAGATTTGGCCCACAGGTCATAGTTTCCTGACCCCTGAACTAAGTGAAAGGAGTCTTCCTCGAGGACACAGTTCACATCTTATAAGCTTCCTAGCACTTACCCAAGACTAAGGCTAACTACTATGGCAGTGAGTGAAAAGAATCCAACATAATCAGATTAAGAAAAATCACCTGTGGATCTGATCCTGTCTGCTGGAGCGAACTGGAGCTAATCCATCTATTTCGTCAAAAAATATTATGGAAGGTCTCATCAAATATGCCTAGGATAAAAAGAAAACAAATGTTATTTATATTAGTTTTTACTTTTTATATTTCATTACTGTATTTTCTTAATAGGTAATATAAACAAAAGGTACAACATACAGCAGCTAAGAAAGATACAATAAAAATGAAATCTCCTTACCAGCCAGTCTCCAACCACAAGCCCTCTCCCAGCAGATAGTTACGGTTCTGTGTTTATTCTTCCAGACATGTTGTTTATACACATACACAAAAGTGTACTTTTAAACATGCTATTTTATTTGATGCATTTTAAGCACAGTATACACAGTGCTTTTATCAAATAACACAGTCTATCCATGTAACAATATATTTTTGTTAGATTCCATATAAGTACATTAAGATTGCTTCATTCTTGTTTGACAGCTAAAAAATGCCCTAATGTATGGGCGTGCCATGGTTAAACTAGTCTATTTGTGGACATTAAGGCTATCTTTAATCTCTGCCTACTATCAACAATGCTTGAACAAGTATTTGTGTATGTTTAACATTTTATATAAATATAAACAGTATCAATATAATAAATATTAAAAATGATTTAAAAGGCAAATGTCACTTCTAATTAGGCAAATATTTTCAAACTGCTTTCCACTGATGTACCAATTTACCCCCTCCCCAGCAATACTTAAGAAACCTCACAAACAATGTATTATCAAACATCTCAACCTGACTAATTTTTTAGGATTAAAATCTCATGTCATTTTAATTTTTATTTCTATTATCAATAAAAATGAGCACTTTTCCTATATTTAAGAGCCATTTATACTGCTCTGTTAATCAAAGTTCTGTTCATATCCTTTGCCAATTTTTTTTAAAGATTTTATTTATTTATTTGACAGAGAGATCACAAGTAGGCAGAGCAGCAGGCAGAGAAAGAGGGGGAAGCAGGCTGCCCGCTGAGCAGAAAGCCCAAGGCAGGGCTCCATCCCAGGACCCTGAGATAACGACCTGAACCAAAGGCAGAGGCCCAACCCACTAAGCCACGCAGGCGCCCCTTCTTTGCCAATTTTTCTACTGGATCATTGGTCTTAGGCTTAGTGATTTCAAGGAACTAATTATTTTAAAAATTAGAACTCTCTCTGTGAAAGAAAATGCAGAAATTTGTCTGCAAGGGAAACATTTAAATATTTATCTTTTGGTTTCCCTTATGGCATTTTGTTGCAATGCAGAATCTAAAAAGGAAATGTAGGGATGCCTGGGTGGCTCAATTGGTTAAGCAGCTGCCTTTGGCTCAGGTCATGATCCCAGCATCCTGGGATCGAGTCCCACATCGGGCTCCTTGCTCGGCAGGGAGCCTGCTTCTCCCTCTGCCTCTGCCTGCCTCTCTGTCTGCCTGTGCTCGCTCTCTCTATCTAATAAATAAATAAAATCTTTAAAAAAAAATTTAAAAAATAAATAAATAAAAAGGAAATGTATACAGTAGATCTTTTCTTCCATAGCTAGACTCTCCCTATTCTGAGATTAGAAAGATTACTTTCACAGTTGTCATTTTTCAATGACAACTTCAAATCTTAAATCAAGCAGGAGCTTAACTGAAGGTTAAAACCTTCGGATCGGGTCATGGTCTCAGGGTCCTGGGATGGAGCCCCGAACTGGGCTCTCTGCTTGGCAGGGAGCCTGCATTCCCTCTCCCTCTACCTGCCTCTCTGCCTACTTGTGATCTCTCTTTCTCTCTGTCAAATAAATAAATAAAATCTTTAAAATATTGGGACACCTGGGTGGCTCAGTTGGTTAAGCAGCTGCCTTCGGCTCAGGTCATGATCCCAGCGTCCTGGGATCGAGTCCCACATCGGGCTCCTTGCTCGGCAGGGAGCCTGCTTTTCCCTCTGCCTCTGCCTACCACTCTGTCTGCCTGTGCTTGCTCACTCTCTCTCTCTCTAACAAATAAATAAAATCTTTAAAAAATATATATATATATACACACATATATATGTTAGAGGGGCACCTGGGTGGCTCAGTAGGTTAAGCCTCTGCCTTCGGCTCAGGTCATGATCTCAGGGTCCCAGGATGGAGCCCCACATTGGGCTCTCTGCTCAGCGGGGAGCCTGCTTCCCCCTCCCCCTCTGATTGCCTCTCTGCCTACTTGTGATCTCTCTCTCTCTTTGTCAAACAAATAAATAATTTTTTTAAAAATATTAGATTACAAATGAAAAGTTTTTATATTATATAACTTACTCGATCATTTATATTTCAGAATTACTTATAGCAAATTCTTGGTTCATAGGATGGTCAACATATTAAAAACCAGATATAAATTTCCCACTTCTCTCTTATTTTCTCTCTTATTGACATGATATGCATTAAACATCCAGTGTTACCTAATAATTTTAAATTGGGGGAGGGAGCAGTGAAGAGGGTCAGAGAGAGGAGAAAGAGAATTTTAAGCAGGCTCCATACCCAGTGCTGGGCCCAACGTGAGGCTCAATCTCACAAGATCATGACCTGAGCCGAAACCAAGAGTTCGGATGCTTAACCAACTGAGCCAGCCAGGTGACCCCTAATAATTTAAAATGAAGGGCATTTCAACTACAAAACTTAGGTTTGGGGGGGAAAAGCTTTATAAAAGTATAATCATGTAGTAAGAAAACAGGGAGGCCTGGCTGGCTTAGAGAGTAGAGCATGGCTCAGTCAGTAGAGCACATGGCTCTTGGTCTCCAGGTCATGAGTTCAAGCTCCACATTGGGTATAGAGATTGACTGATTGATTGATTGATTAAATAAATAAATTTTTAAAAAAGAAAGAATAAAGATTTGATCATCACTTTTATATACACAAAACACACAGCTGCTTTTCAGAACTAAAGCCTTGCAGAACCAAACCATAATATATTATGTGTCTGCCACTGTGGTAAACACTTTACCTTCCTTTCTGTGAAATCTCCTAATAGTCCAGTAAGAATGGTATTATTTCCCATTTTATAGAAGAGGCAACTAAGGATTAGATGTTTTCATTTATTTCACATTATATACTTAAGAGTAAAGCCACATGTTAAACATTTTTCTGACACCAAAGACCAAACTCTTTTTTTTAAGATTTATTTATCTGAAAGAGAGAGAACATAAGCTGGGGACGGGGGGGTTGGGGGGGTGGAGGTGATGGCAGAGGGAGAGGGAGAAGCAGGCTCCGCACAGCAGCAGGGATCCCAGATCCCAACAAGGGGTCCATCCCAGGACTCTGGGATCATGATGCAAGCCAAAGGCACCCAGGCACCTCCAAAGAGCAAACTATTAGCCAATATATTATACCTCCTTTATTTCATTTAGTGTATAGATCATGTCCTTAATTTAAGAATGTGGACTCTTTCATTTAAAAAGACAAAAATGGGGGCGCCTGGGTGGCTCAGTGGGTTAAAGTCTCTGCTTCAGCTCGGGTCATGATCCCAGTGTCCTGGGATCGAGCCCCGTGTCGGGCTCTCCGCTCAGTGGGGAGCCTGCTTCCTCCTCTCTCTCTGCCTGCCTCTCTGCCTACTTGTGATTTCTGTCTGTCAAAATAAATAAATAAAATCTTTTTTTAAAAATAAATAAATAAAAAAAAATAAAAAAAAAATAAAAAGACAATAATGGGGGCGCTTGGGTGGCTCAGTGAGCTAAGTGTCTGCCTTTGGCTCAGGTCATGATACCAGGGTCCTGGGATCGAGCCCCACATCAGGCTCCCTGCTCAGTGAGGAGCCTGCTTCTCCCTCTCCTCCCTGCTTGTGCTCTTTCTCTCCCTCTCTCTTTCTCTCAAATAAATGAAATATTTTAAAATTTTAATAAAAAATGAAATCAATAAATAAAAAGACAGTAATGGAGGCATCTGGGTGGCTCAGTCAGTTAAGCATCCAACTCTTGATTTCAGCTCAGGTCATGATCTCAGGGTTGTGGGATCAAGCCCTATGTCAGGCTCCATGCTCAGCAAGGAGTCTGCGGGAGATTCTCTCTGACTCTCCCCCCAACCACTCCTCTCAATCTCTCTCTCTCTCTCTCTCTAAAATAAATAAATTTAAAATTATTTAACTATGTGACACCTGGGTGGCTCAGTTGGTTAAGCAGCTGCCTTCGGCTCAGGTCATGATCCCAGCATCCTGGGATCAAGTACCGCATCAGGCTTCTTGCTCGGCAGGGAGCCTGCTTCTCCCTCTGCCTCTGCCTGCCACTCTGTCTGCCTGTGCTCATTCGCTCTCTCTCCCTCTCTCTCTGACAAATAAATAAATATTTTTTTAAAAAATTATTTAACTAATAATAATGACTATCAGCAATATTTTAGAAAAGAGAGCATCCCAACTACTCTTGCCTACTTACCCACAAAGAAAACTATGAAGCAAAAATAAGCCAAATTTAGATTTTAAAAGAACATTAATTTATGCTATAGTTTTGAACGAAACCAAGACATTCCTACTCCCAGCATAAAGGGGCTAAAAGCATATATATAGCCCCATCGAAAATTTAAAATTAAGTCACTGGACAATATACCAGCATTCCCAAACTAATTCTTCTTTCATCTACCAATACGGCTCTGTATTTGTATTTTTCAATTATTAGTAAATTCTCTTCAAGCAAACTATGTTTCACTTCCCAACAGACACTGAACACCTTGAAGGCAAAAATTTTACCCTATTCCTCTTTCTACTCCCATTATCTAGAACACAGAAGTTTCTCATACTAACTAAAAATAGTATTTGAGGTCACCTGGGTAGCTCAGTCAGTCAAGCATCTGCCTTTGGCTCAGGTCACCACCAGAGTCCAAGAATCTAGTCCCACATCAGGCTCCCTACTCAGCAGGGAGTCCGCTTCTCTCTCTGACCCTCCCCCTCTTGTGCTTTCTCTCTCTCTCTCTCAAATAAATAAATAAAACTTTTTAAAAATAAATAGTAAATTTTAAAATGAATAAAAAGAATATTTGAAGTGCTTTACCAATTACAAAGGACTCTGATACACATGAACTCAAGTAACAACTACTCAAAGATTCCTTATTGAAAGTTTTTTAATTTCACATAATTTCCTTAAATATAATGAAATAAAAGTTGCACTGCCAAATATGAATGACTTCCCCCACTAGTTCAAATATTCAAAAGTGAATTTATAACAACACTAATAAAAGTCTTACAAAACAGTATTGTTAAAACTATAGTAATTTTAAAAAATGAAGATTGCCTACATGATACTCAGTCACCTAACCCTGCCTTTTGAAAGCACTCATTACTGGTGTGCCTGGATGGCTCAGCCAATTGAATGTCTGACACTTGGTTTCTGCTCAGGTCATGATCTCAGGGTTGTGGGATGGAACCCCACATCAGGCTCTGCACTTAGCACAGTCTACTTGGGATTCTCTCCCTCTGCACCCCCTCCCTGCATGCACGCTCTCTCTCTCTCTCAAAATAAATAAATAAAGAGGATTCATTACTGAATTATTCTAGCACCATATTTACAGCTCATGAAAATAATACACTGCTCTGTGAGATTTCTTGCACAGATACTTAACTTTTGATGCCTGTTCTATTTCCTCAATTAGATTATAACCTAATAATATATATGTTATACTCCAGGTTCTCAAAAGCACCTAACAAGGTATTATATGCCTACTAGCCACCTTAATAAATGGTTTGTGAATCATCTTAAATTAGTACTATTTAAACAGCTATTAAATACAACCAAAGCATACAAATTCAGATTACTGATCCGGAATTAAACATACTGATGGGAAATGTGCCTCCATATGAACAGTTTATATTTACAGACTAAATATAACAAATATTCTATTTTAAAGAAGATACTCATATAAGCTGATTTCACTTACCTGATCAAAAAGAAGCCGAAGCTGCCGTTCAGATTCACCAACCCACTTGCTCAGACAGTCTGCTCCTTTTCGCATAAAAAAAGCGACCTTTTTGTCTCCTTGACTGCACTCGTTAGCTAATGCTCTGGCAACCAAGGTTTTACCTGTGCCAGGGGGGCCATAAAACAAACAGCCCCTAAAGGAAAAAAAGAATCAACAGAAGTTAAGGTAAAGCTATCACCACCACTAATAATCAACATAAAAGGATGTATCACCCATATAAATTTGTACTAATGTATATGATAGCTATTACACACCAGGAAAGCTTCCTGTAGTATAAAGACAAAAGTTTCACTTTGCTGAGAGCGTTCTAGGATGTTTTCAACAATAAAACTTTGGTAGGCAAATCAGAGAAAAGAGTAATTTGGTAAGACATATGAAAATTTTAAATGTGTTCTCCCTGTGACCCAGAAATTTCTTATCTTAGAATGTAGCATATAGAAAGACTTAAAAGAATATAATACAGATATTAAATAGATGTACTAAAAAGCATTAATTCTAACTGTGAAAAATTGAAAAAATTTAAGTGCTATCTATTAGTAATGCACAGATAGGGGCACCCAGCTGGCTCGGCCAGGAGAGCATGCGACTCCTGATCTTGGGGTTGTGAGTTCAAGCCCTGTGTTGGGTACAGAGATTACATAAAGACTTAAAAAAAAACTTAAAAAAATAATAAGGTACAGATAAATATACTGTAACATCTATAAAACAAAATACTAGTAAAATGTCAAAAAGAATGATACACACATTACTGATATGGGAAGGTTTCTAGAATATACTGTAGAGTAAAAAAAGATTATATAAAGGTATTATTGAATAATTTCACCTATATTAAATGTTTATATGTGCTCAATATAGACAAAATATAAACTTAACATACACATACATGTATAAAGTAAGCCTTTATATAAAGAATATACAAAGGTATTACTGAATAATTTCACCTATATTAAATGTTTATATGTGCTTAGGGGCGCCTGGGTGACTCAGTGGGTTAAGCCTCTGCCTTCGGCTCAGGTCATGATCTCAGGGTCCTGGGATCAAGTCCCGCATCAGGTTCTCTGCTCGGCAGGGAGCCCGCTTCCTCCTCTCTTTCTCTGCCTGCCTCTCTGCCTACTTGTGATCTCTCTCTGTCAAACAAATAAATAAAATCTTTTTAAAAAATAAATAAATAAATAAATGTTTATATGTGCTTAATATAGACAAAATATAAACTTAACATACACATACATGTATTAAATAAGCCTTTATATAAAAAATATACAAAACTGGAGTGCCTGGGTGGCTAAGTTGGTTAAGCAACTGCCTTCAGCTAGGGTCATAATCCTGGAGTCCCCGGACTGAGTCCTACATCCAGCTCCCTGCTCAGCAGGGAGTCTGCTTCTCCCTCTGACCTCTCCCCTCACATTCTCTCTCATTCTCTCTCTCTCTCTCTAATAAATAAATAAAATATTTTTAAAAAATTTTAAAAAGTAGGGGCACCTGGGTGGCTCAGTGGGTTAAAGCCTCTGCCTTCAGCTCAGGTCGCGATCCCAGGGTCCTGGGATCGAGCCCCGCATCGGGCTCTCTGTTCAACAGGGAGCCAACTTCCTCCTCTCTATGCCTGCCTCTCTGCCTGCTTGTAATCTCTGTCTGTCAAATAAATAAATAAAATCTTCTAAAAAAATTTAAAAATAAATAAAATTTTTAAAAATATATACAAAATTATTCATCCCTAAGGAGTAAGATCACCCTCCACTTATAACACTTTCTGCTTATCACTTTCTGCTTTTCTCTCTCCATTTTGTTTCAGTTTCTTGCATAGCTATATTACTTTAACAACTTTGAAAAAAATAGTAATTATGTTTAAAATTCAAGTTATATCTACAAAAAACAAACAAATTGCTTTTATGATTTTAAAAAGCCACTGCAGAATTATAAGCCACATTTTTAATCTACTGATTAATGGAATAGAAGATGACTCTTTAATGAGATTTATATCCTCAAACAGATGGAAAATGAAAAGGAATATTTAGCAGTTTAAACCTAACAGTCTATATGTACATCTTCAGAATATTTTATTTTGCCCAATTTCCTTTAACATAATTTCTAGCCTTTTTTTAGCCTAGCTATCTTATGATCAAACACAATTAATCTGATCATAAAAATAAATAGCAAGCTTACTATTTCAAAACTAACCCATCATCAAGTCAAAGAAACACTTAATTGAAATTGTGTTTCCAAAGACTAAACAACATAAAAAAATCAAACCCAATGTTATTAGGAGGCCAAATTAAAGAAAATCCATTTCGGAAATCCAGTATTCAAGGCCTGCATAAAGATTTGTATCTTATGACTGACTCTTAAATGCTAAAATGTGAACTTCAAGAATATACTTAGTACCAAAGGCTTTGAATATTAAATAATAAAATTTCATTCTTAATTCTCATATCAATATATGATACTACTAATCATTTAAATAACTGAAATTTGATAAACCAACAGTAGTTACAATAATAAATATCTAGAACATTACTTACCTTGGAGGCTGGATCTTAAATTTTTCAAAAATTTCTGGATATAGAAGTGGGAATACTACCATTTCCTTTAGTGCATGAATATGATGGCTCAATCCACCTATACTATCAAACCGCACCTTGTGAAGAAGGGAAAAAGTTTAATATAAAATAACTTTAACTGCTTCAAGAATTTTTAAAATTTGAGATAGTCTTATGATTCAGAAATATATGCCTTCAGCGGGTACTGCAAAGAATTACACTTTTGAAATGTGGAAAAATAAATTTAGCAGTAAAATTCAAGTTTACATTTCAATTCAGCTAAATAAAGCGACCATTCTTTAATCTCCTAGTAACTAAGAACAAGATTAATAGCCAATCTAATACTTTAATGAATATCTATAGGAGATGATAAGTTGTAGTCACACTCTAATATTTTAAATGCTTTTCAAAATACCATCTATCACATATACTCTTAGCAAGCGCAATAATGTCCCCAAGGGAATAAAAACTGATTTAGAAGTTGGGTGAAAAACATCTTAGCTACTACAATGGTTTGTGACACTCCAAAGTTGAACTTTATATAACCAGGTTTGTTGTTGTTTTTTTTAAATATTTTATTTATTTATTTGACAGACAGAGATCACAAGCAGGCAGAGAGGCAGGCAGAGAGAGAGGGGGAAGCAAGCTCCCCACTGAGCAGAGAGCCCGATTCGGGCCTCGATCCCAGGACCCTGGGATCATGACCTGAGCCGAAGGCAGAGGCTTTAACCCACTGAGCCACCCAGGTGCCCCAACCAGATTTCTTCATTTGTCACTTATTTGAGAAGAGAGAAAGTGGGGGGAGGGGCAGAGGGAGAGAATCTCAAGCAGACTTCTTGCTGATGAGCACAGAGCCTGACATGGGGGCTCTATCTCACGACCCATGAGATCATGACCTGAGTGGAAATCATGAGTCGGACTCTTAACTGACTGAGCCATCAGGCACCACATACCTAAAAGACTTTGTAAAATAAAAATTATATAGAAAAAAGCACTTGAAGGAAATACTGCCAAAATATTAACAGTGATTGCCTCTGACTGCTGGATTAGGGCAGATTTCTTCTTCCCCTGTATCTATTACAGTACTTGAAAATGTTTCACAATGAAATATTACTATATTAAAAAAAGTAAGTAATCTAGAAAAATAAATGCAGAGTTTAACAGAAACATTCTAAGAGAAACTATATTTTCTTAAATATATTATCAAATCTTAAAGAAATACTCTTACTAAAGGGCAGAGACATCTAAAATTAACTAGATTCAAGAGAGTAAGGTGCTGGTAAACCAAATAACCAAAGATCATTAAGTAAGCTCCTCTGAAGAGCACCTGGGTGGCTCAATTGGTTAAGCTGCCAACTCCTGATTTCAGCTCAGGTCATAATCTCAGGGTTGCGGGATCAAGCCCCAGCCTCCACCCCACGTACCCTCATCGGGCTCCTCGCTCAGGGCAGAGTCTGCTTGAGATTCTCTCCCCTCCTCCTTTCCCCCTCTCCCAACTCATGCTCACTCACACTCTCTAAAATAAATAAACAAAATCTTTTTTTAAAAAGATTAAGGTCCTCTGAGAATATGAGACTGTGAATTCAATATTCTAAATAAGGTCCTCATTTAAAATATTTTCTAAATAAGGTCCTCAATTAAAAAATATTTTCAGATTGGAGATAGCCAACATTTCATTTTGAAATATTATACAACTACATTTCATAACTTAAGTTTCTCATATGAGAATCAAATTATGTCATATAGAAAGGCTTATGGGAACAACAACAACAACAAAAAACAATCTTTGTTATGCAGTAACCTTATTCCAAAATATCTCCCCCCAAAAGATTATACTAACAGTAAGAATCTACTATATCCTCTACATCTTGTCTCACTTTTCATACTACATACTTTTTCCAGGTACCCATTCCCATAGCAATCTCAACTATCTTTATAGTGGGGACCCATATCTGAATTTCTAGATATTTCTCCTTAATGCCAAACCTAAATAATTAATTTCCTACAAATTACTTCCATTTGTGATGTGCCACTGACACCTAAACATATCTACAACTAACTAAATCATCTTGACTCCTTAAAATATACTCGTCTTGTAATGTTCCCTACCTCAGAGAGTGGATCCCACGCAGTCACTTAAGCCAAAACTCAGGTCATATATTCAACTTGTTTCTCTCCCTCATTCGCCAAAAGCAATACATCCAACCAATTCAACAAACTTGAATTCTCTCCTGAATTCTGTCAAATCCACCTATTTTTTCTTTCCATCATTACCCTACCATCACCATTACTCCAAATTACTATGTTACAACTATGTCTAAGCCAGTTCCCCTAATGCCAGCCTTGCTTCCCTCAAATTCACTAACTACAACACAGAGTATTTCATCTACAATGTAAATCTGATTATGAAATCTAAGTAGCTTTAACAATGTCCCACTACATATCACGATTTATGGGGCCTTGCCTTATTTGTCAGCCTCATTTCCTACCCATTTTTTATTATATATGCCAGTAACACTGAAATGGCTTAAAAAAAAAAAAAAAAAAACTTGAGTAAACAACACATGGTACCAGAGTGCTAGGTTCCAAATCATATGCATCAAAACACTAATAAATAGTGATATCTGGGGGTTTTTTTATTGTGTGTTGACTTAGAAACAAGAAACAACATTTTTTTAAAAAGCTCCTTCTAGAAAAATATTTACAAAACTTACTGATTTAGGGGCACCTGGGTGGCTCAGTAGGTTAAAGCCTCTGCCTTCGGCTCAGGTCATGATCCCAGGGTCCTGGGATCGAGCCCCACATCAGGCTCTCTGCTCAGCAATGAGCCTGCTTCCTCCCCTCTCTCTGCCTGCCTCTATGCCTACTTGTGCTCTCTGTCAAATAAATAAATAAAATCTTCAAAAAAAAAAAAAAAACTTACTGATTTATCAATGTTCATTGGATCAACATCAGCCAAGCTTGCACCCACTTTGACACGTTCTCGGAGTATCCCACTAGCTAAATCTTCTGCTCTGAAGTTCATAGGCAAACACCTGAAATTCATAAAAATCCAAGTAAAGAACATTAGAAGTTTTACATTTTTAACATCAAAATAAAGAACATCAGAAGTAAAGAACATTAGAAGTTTTACATTTTTAACATCAAAATAAGTGTAAATCTTTGACACTTTCTCCTTCTTCTGAAAACCCAGAAAACAACAAGGATTTCATATTTTTAAAGTACTTTTCAACTTTCAAGGCCAAAAATAAATGTATTCTCTAGACAAAAAAAAAAAAAGATCACTAATCTATTTATCTGTCCAAAGAACCCAACCTATTCCAACTTAGAAAACAACATATCTGGTATTGGATATTATACAAGTATAAAATGAAAATAGATCTACTATGTGTATATTACATATAGCATTAAATGAACTCAAACTTTATTATAATATTTATATTTGTCCTCAGGTATTATGTGGGTATGTCTACATGACATGATTAAGGAATTTCTTTCTCTTTAATTCAAAGGAAACCAATTTTGGATCACTTTTGAGCTAACTAACCCTTATCTTCTGTGCAACTACCTTAAAAATGATCTTTAGCCACCTAAAATCTTAAATTTTACTCCCCCTAAGAATATATAATCTACTTCCTCTTTTTATCTTGTATGAACCCCAAAAAGATGACATAAACAACCTCAAAAGAAGTATAGTTTCTATAATGAATGTACTTTCCACTAACATTTCTGAATCCTAACTTAACCTTAAAAATATATTTCCTTCTACCCAACTCTCTGCCCCTCTCCCCAACTCAAGCTCTCCCTTTTTCATGTTCTCCCTCAAGTAATTAAATAAATAAAATCTTAAAAAAAAAATGCACAGAAACCAAATCTTACTCTGAGTGCTGTAATCACTATAAACACCTAAAATCAGCCTCATTAAATGGATCTGGATTATAGGAGAGGTACCAAGGAAATACTACCATAGTTGTTGGCCTCTTCCCCTTGGTACTTCCTCCTTTATATTCCTACATTCCATTGGGTAGTTACACAGTAAACAATTTACAAGAAGTTTTCCAAGGTTAGATTTCTATTTTAAGAATGACTAACTAGGGGTACCTGGGTGGCTCAGTGAGTTAAAGCCTCTGCCTTCCACTCAGGTCATGATCCCAGGGTCCTGGGACTGAGCCCCACAACAGGCTCTCTGCTCAGCAGGGAGCCTTGCTTCCCTTCCTCTCTCTCTGCCTGCCTCTCTGCCTACTTGTGATCTCTGTCTGTCAAATAAATAAATAAAAATGTAAAAAAAAAAAGAATGACTAAGTAAAAACCAAGCCAGTCCATTACTCTAGTCTAAAATATGTATTAAATATCAGTGTTAGCAAAGTGCTAGTGCAGATAAGAATCCCATTCAAAAAAGGACTGTTCTTCCTTTTTTCTACAATAGATATAACAATAAAAAATTTCTAACCTATTTCTTGCTCTTGCCATGCTTTTTGATTTTCTTCTTTCAAAGCGTTCTTCATCAGAAGAAGTTGTGTCACTACTATGAATAGCATGCTTCTTTCTCCTATTAAAGAGAGTAAAATCCTTAAAATCATTATAGCAGCAAATGGTTTTTAAAAATACACTGTTGAAAAAAAAAAAAAAATACACTGTTGAGGGGCCCTTAGGTGGCTCATTGGGTTAAGGCCTTTGCCTTCGGCTCGGGTCATGATCCCAGAGTCCTGGGATCGAACCCCGCATCAGGCTCTCTGCTTATCCGGGAGCCTGTTTCCTCCTCTCTCTCTCTCTCTCTGCCTGCCTCTCTGCCTAGTTGTGATCTCTGTCAAATAAATAAATAAAATCTTAAAAAAAAAAAATACACTGTTGAGGCACCTGGCTGACTCAGTCTGAAGAGCATTCAAGTCTTGATCTCAGGGTCCTGAATTCGAGCCCCATGGGGGGTATAGAGATTACTTAAACTTTAAAAATATTTTAAAAACCAGCATGGGGTGCCTGAGCAGCTGACTTTTGGTTGGTTTTGGCCGGGGTCATGACCTCGCGGGAGATCATGTGGGATTGAGCTCCATCTGGCTCTGCACTCAGTGCGGGTTCTGGTTGGGATTCTTACCGCTCCCTCTTCTTCCCCCTCTGCTCCTCCCCCTGCTCTCTTGCTCTCAAATAAATAAATACAATATTTTCAAAAACAAAATTTAATCCTAACACCCAACTTGGCTCTACAGTGAAAATCACTGTAATTATTCAAAGAAATATAAAAGCTGTTAATCGGTTTTTGGCTTTTAGAATTAACCTAATAAATTAATCAAGTAAGACTAGTAAGTGTCACAGAAAAAATATAAATGTTATCAGTCTAAGCAAAACAAAAAGATAGAGGGGCACCCAGCTGGCTCAATCAGTAGAGCATACAAGTCTTGATCTCAGAGTTGTGAGTTTGAGTCCCACATTGGGTATAGAGATTACTCATAAATAAAATCTTAAAAATTTAAAGTAAAACAGGGATGCCTGGGTGGCTCAGTTGTTAAGTGTCTTCCTTTTGCTCAGGTCATGATCCCAGGGTCCTAGGATCAACCCCTGCATTGGCTCAGTAGGGAGCCTGCTTCTCCCTCTGGCTGCTCTCCCTGCTTGTACTCTCTCTCTCTTACAAATAAATAAATAAAATCATTTAAAAAAATTTTTAAATAATTCTATATATTACTGAGTGCTCATCCAGCTAAGTGTACTATTAATCCCCTTTACCTATTTCACCCATCCCCCCACACCTTGCCCTCTGGAAACAATCTGTTTGTTCTCTATAGTTAAGAGTCTGTTTTTGGGGCACCTGGGTGGTTAACCACTGAGGTTAAAGCCTCTGCCTTCGGCTCGGGTCATGATCTCAGGGTCCTGGGATCGAGCCCCGCATTGGGCACTCTGCTCAGCAGGGAGCCTGTTTCCCCCTCTTTCTCTCTGCCTAACTCTCTGCCTACTTGTGATCTCTGTCTGTCAAATGAATAAATAAAATCTTTAAAAAAAAAAAAAGAGTCTGTTTTTGGGGGACACCTGGGTGGCTCAGTTGGTTAAGCGGCTGCCTTCAGCTCAGGTCATGATCCCAGTGTCCTGGGATCGAGTCCCACATCGGGCTCCTTGCTCAGCGGGGAGCCTGCTTCTCCCTCTGCCTCTGCCTGCCACTCTGTCTGCCTGTGCTCACTCTCTCTGACAAATAAATAAATAAATATTTTTTTAAAAAGAAGTGTCTGTTTTTTGGTTTATCTCTTTTATTTTGTTCACTTGTTTTGTTTCCTAAATTCCACATAGTTCACACCTTACTTTTAAGATTAGGACACAAACATCCACTTCTCTCCATTCTACTCATTCTTTTTATTTTTTATTTTATTTGAATTTTTTTAAGACTTCATCTATTTATTTGACAGAGAGAAATCACAAGTAGGCAGAGAGGCAGGCAGAGAGAGAGGGGGAAGTAGGCTCCCTGCTGAGTAGACAGCCCAATGTGGGTCTCGATCCCAGGACCTTGAGATCATAGCCTGAGCCGAAGGCAGGGACTTAACCACTGACCCACCCAGGTGCCCGTATTTTAATTTTTTATAAGATTTTATTTATTTATTTGAGAAAGAGAGTGAGCACAGCAGGGGAGCAGCAGACAGAGGGGAAGAGAGAAGCAGGCTCCCTGGCTGAGCAGAGAGCTTCACTCAGGGCTTGATCCCAGGACCTGAGGAACCTGCTTCTCCCTCTCCCTCTGCCCCACCTCCCCTCCTGTACTCTCTCTCACATCTCAAATAAATAGATCAAATCTATTTGATACCCACTCTCAGAACTTCTACTCACCACTGTACAGAAGACCCTAGTCATTACAATAGGAAAGAAATAAAACTCACAGAGACTGAAATTGTCTCTACTTGTAGACGATATGGTTTATACAGAAAATACTCAGTAATCTACAAAACAACTACTAGAAATAAAAACAAAATTTGCTAAGGTCACAGGATACAAAGTTAACAGACAAAACAATTATATTTTTAAATCTTAGTAGCGAACAATTAGACAGTAGTTTTATTTACAGGGTTTTTTTTTTAAGTTTTTATTTATTCATTTAAGTAATCTCTACACCCAAGGTAAGGCTTGAACTCACGACCCCACAATCAAGAGTCACATGCTCTTCTGACTGAGCCAGCGAGGTACCCATAGAAAGCAGGTGTTTTTTTAAAATATATATATATTTTTTATAGATTTTGTTTATTTATTCGCCAGAGAGAGAGAGAGCGTGCACAAGCAGAGGGAGTGGAAGGCAGAGGGAGAAGCAGACCACTGCTGAACATGGAGTGTGATACAATGCAGGACTGCATCCCAGGACCCTGGGATCATGAACCTGAGCTGAAGGCAGACACTTACCCTACTAAGCCACCCAGGCATCCTGAAAACAGTTTTTAAAAGCAATTGAAAAAAAAAAATTAAAAAAAAAAAAAAAAGGAATTCCACTGATGCATAAAATAGGAAATACTTAAAAATAAATTTAAGACATGAAAACCCTCTACAATGTAAACTACAAATCACTGCTGAGAGAAATTTCAAAAGACTTAAGTAAATGAGATGATATAACATGTTTATAGATTGGCAAACTAAATATTATTACAATATCTATTCTCCCCATACTGACCTACAGTCTTAATATAATCCAGATAAAATACCAGCAGGCTTTTACTGCAGGAATTAATAGGAGTGCCTAGCTGGTTAAGAAGCACTGGACTTTTTTTTAAAGATTGATTTATTTATTTGACAGAGAGAGAGAGATTACAAGTATGCAGAGGGGCAGGCAGAAGAGAGAGGGGGAAGCAGGCTCCCTGCTGAGCAGAGAGCCCAATGCAGGGCTTGATCCCAGGACCCTGAGATCATAACCTGAGCCCAGGCAGAGGCTTAACCCACTGAGCCACCCAGCATCCCCAGCACCTGACTCTTGACCTCAAATTGGGAGTTTAAGCCCCACAGTGCATGTAGAGATTACTCCTTAAAAAAAAAAAAAAAAAAA
>RCUC01122796.1:0-34852 GCA_003697995.1 Taxidea taxus jeffersonii
GTGAATTAAGATATTCTCAGAAAATTGCTTATAAGATAAATGACTTTGCAACAATGTCCACAATAGACAAAATATGGAAAGAGCCCAGATTTCCATCAATAGATGAATAGATAAAAACAATGTAGTGGGTGTGTGTGTGTGTGTGTGTACGTGGATGGAACTAGAGGGCATTATGCTAAGCAAAATAAATTAGTCAGAAAAAGACAAATATTACATGATTTCACTCATATGTGGAATTTAAGAAACAGAACTGGGGAAGAGAAGGAAAAATAAAATAAAATAGAAACAGACAGGGAGACAAACCATAAAAGACTCTTAACTACAGAGAACTAACTGAGGGTTGTTGGAGGGAAGGCAGGTGGGAGGATGGGCTTAATGAGTGATGGACATTAAGAAGGGCACTGGATGTAATGAGCACTGGATTGCATATAAAACTGATAAATCACTAAATTCTACCTCTGAAATTAATAATATACTATGTCAATTAAATTGAATTTAAATATTTTTTAAAAGATAAATGGCTTTGTTTCACGTTCTACAAGGAAAAAGAAATCAGACTTTATGAAACACCCTGTAAAGTCCAATCCTTCCCATGCCTGTGCTCAGTAGTACAATAAAATAATGAAAGCCTGGGTATCACTATATATGATCCAAACTGCATGCATTAATCCAGCATCTTTAGTTTCTACTAGGAGTTACTCTAAATTTCCTAATAAAATGTTTTTGCTTTTCCATTTATCTGACTGATTTCTTTTTAACTACTACTATCATACAAAAGTTCATTCATAGTTAAAATGGTCATCTATGGCTTATACTTGTATTCAAGATGATTATTTTGCCATCTTCTCATTGTCCCTTGCCCCACTTCTTTTCTACCTTAAGAAAATACAGTGGTGAAGCATATCTGGCTGGCTCAGTCAGAAGAACATGTGACTCTTGATGTCTGGTTCATGAGTTCAAACCCCATAGTGGGTAGAGGTTACTTAGAACAAATAAATAAAATTTTAAAAATAATATATCTAGTGCCTACATCTTTATTAACAAACCCAAGAATGAAAATACACCAAATTAAAAAAAAAAAGAGGGGTGCCTGGGTGGCTCAGTGGGTTAAAGCCTCTGCTTCCGGCTTAGGTCATGATCCCAAGATCCTGGGATCGAGCCCCGCATCGGGCTTTCTGCTCAGCAGGGAGCCCGCTTCCCCCTTCTCTCTCTCTCTCTCTGCCTGCCTCTCTGCCTACTTGTGATCTCTGTCTGTCAAATAAATAAATAAAATCTTTAAAAAAATACACCAAAATTGACCAAGACAGAACTTGTAGCCCTGAAGTAGTATATAAACATGAAAAAACAAACTAGTAATGCAAGTAAGTATTATAGCCAAAAAAAATGAAGAATGATCTTTAAGCTAAGCTTTAATGCCAGACAAAGTAAATCCAACATTCACTTTGTTTTTTGTATTTCTGCAATCCAGTCCTACTCTGAGGAAGAATAAAAACAGTAATAAATCTAAAGCAAAGCAAAAAGTTTTGAAGACTAATTGTATCTTTATTTCTTCAAAATACAGAGCAAATACTATTCAACAGCATAACATATAACAGAAAAAGATCTCATTAATTAAAATACCTCACTAATATTTAAAGACTGCTTTGGTGGCCTAGGTGGAACAGATAGATATACAGTGCCTTTTTAAAAAGCGTACAACTGCCCCAAGTTTTTCTACCAGGGTTTTTCATCTTCTTTGCTAGTCTAGTATACTTACTCTTTTTCTAAAATGTAATTTGCAATTAATTTTGCAAGTATTTATCATAATACATTCAATTTGTGGAGCTCTGTCCCTAAAAAGAAAATTGTAAATTTATTTTATATATTAATTTATTTGGTTGTTTCATTTATATACTTAGCTTTTATAAAATTCCTTGCATTTTCATAAACTTCAGACAGCAGGACACACACAGAAGAGTGAGAAAAGGAGAACAGGACTTTGTAATAAAATCCTGCCTGAGCCAACTCTCAGTAGTATTTTGATAAAAGTCCTTGTGGAGGGGCGCCTGGGTGGCTCAGTGGATTAAGCCGCTGCCTTCAGCTTGGGTCATGATCTCAGGGTCCTGGGATCGAGCCCCACGTCGGGCTCTCTGCTCTGCGGGGAGCCTGCTTCCTCCTCTCTCTCTGCCTGCCTCTCTGCCTACTTGTGATCTCTGTCTGTCAAATAAATAAATAAAATCTCAAAAAAAAAAAAAAAAAAGTCCTTGTGGAACTATTTCCAAGTCCTCAGACTAAGGCAGCCAAAGTTTCCACAAAAGAATAGGCCAAAAATGGCTTATAACCTTTCACATTTGACCTTTTATCCAGGTGCTCATACTTTGTGAATTTAAAATCTAATGAGATAATGCTTAGTCATCCTGTTTACAAACAGCCTATTTTTTCCACAGGAACAGTTTGGCAGGACATATCCAGGTCAACTGACCTTGAGTTGTCACAGAAACCATGGGTCTCATACTACTTAATTAAGCCAAACTGCAACATTTTGATTGGCTGAAATCAGTGCTGGGCTGTGTAGCAATCATCAATTATTTAATTCACTTTTATGCTGTACACTTCAAAGTAGTAACATACAAAACGTGAAAGTAATCATACATAAACTACAAGTGGTATAAATCATGCCTACATAGAAGAAAGAAAAAGCATAATTTTTTTTTAAAGATTTTGTTTATTTGACAGATAGAGATCACAAGTAGGCAGAGAGAGAGGAGGAAGCAGGCTCCCCACTGAGCAGAGAGCCCGATGTGGGGCTCGAACCCAGGACCCTGGGATCTTGACCTGAGCTGAAGGCAGAGGCTTAAACCACTGAGCCACCCAGATGCCCCAAGCATAAATTTTTAACCTGAATATTATAAGTTATTCTCAACTATTACACTGCAAAATTTGTAAGCACACAACAAAAATCATTCAATCTTTTACTTATTTATGTGTTTTCAAAACTCCAGCCTGTCTTAGTCAGGCTTTACCTTCATATTAGGCATTTACCTAAAGAAATTACTTGATTAGGGGCACCTGGGTGCCTCTGTTGGTTAAGCATCTGACTCTTAGTTTCAGCTCAGGTAATGATCTCAGGGTCATGAGATCAAGACTCACAGTGGGCTCCATCAGCGAGTCTGGTTGAGATCCTCTCCCTTTCCCCCCACCCCGCCCCTGCACCAGCTTCAGCTAGTGCATTCTCTCTTTAAATAAATAAATAAAACGTTTTTAATAAAAAGAAATCACTTGATTAAATTAATTTTCTCCATAGGCAGTGCAAGATAGATTCATAGCTACATTTGGAATAATTCCCTCTGAAAAAGAACTGAAAAACAGTTTAACAGCTCCTTCACAACAAATGGTAAAAGGGCCACATCAAGATGGCTAAAAATGTAAAGATACAATCTCACCAAACCACCCCCCAACCAAGTTGGTGACCCACAATCAGGAGAGATCTCACAAATCCTGAGCTTCTCCCTAAGGAGTTAGAGGATCATCACTCTCCATATAAGGCACCCCAACCTTGAGACCTATAAGAGAGATAAGCTTCCATAAGGTCTGGCTTTTGTAAACCAAGAGGGTCCACATCCAGGAGACACAAAGAGATGTAGGGAACTGAGATTCTGCTCTAAAAGGGCTTATGGACAGACTTACTCCCCAGAGGGACCAATACAAAAGCAGTAATTTGAAAAGTATCTAGACTCTAGGTGAAGGAGATGTATTTGCTAATCTTAAAATATCTGTCAGAGGAGGAGAGGCCTGTTGAGGCTATCTCCAGGGACAAAGGTGCTGCAAGTTAGAAGAAGAGCCCAAAAATGGTAATTCTAACTTGCTAAAGTCAGTGAGCACATCCCAGTCCAGTGCTTCCTGCTGCCCTGCAAAAGCTAGGGGGTGCATGCTGACCCTACATTCTCCCAATGCTTTGCTAAAGCCAACTGGCCTATATAGTACACACAGGGGACACTCCATGATCACCTGGCTCTGGTGGCCAGGATGGGTTACATCTCTGGGTTCCATGGGACTGAAACGGTCAGAGACAGTTATTGGCAGGCTGCCACCTCCCGGGACACTGCACAGACACACACCCCAGTCGTCCTGTGAAAAAGGCCTATTTAATTTTCCTGGAGCTTCAGCCTGAGGGGCAGACTTCAGGTTTGCCACAAATTTGGAGGCTACAGAGCAGTTTAGGGAACATAAGCAGGGGGATGCCATCCACATAGTCTCCTTCATCCTTGATATAGCTCTAAAGTACCTCCCAAAAAGGAGCTTATAGATTCGTCTGAAGTCCCAATTTTTGCAACTGTCACCCAGAGGTTCCCTCCACATCACTTTATCTGGAAGTCAGCAAGGTTTAAATTCCACAGTACAGTATATATTTGCATACATTAAAAAGCTGCCGCCTGAGGATCCGGTTTCCAATCAGCCTGAATATAGGTGCTGACTGAGATCCCTCCCTTTGGAACACTGACCCGTCCTGGCACACCTTGACCTATCAGGTATAAATCAAGTTGCTTAGATAATCACAAAGGTCTTAAAGACAACCAGAACTATAGCAAGGTTAAAAGGTAAGGTTTATCTCCAACACAAGGCCAATCCTTCCAGACTAGAAAAGGTAGCTGTTTTGCCTAATACACAGAAATGAATCCAGAGCGTTTCCTGGAGGAAACAGAGGATTATCTAGCAAATAAAAGAATAAGGTAAAACCTTAAAAAAAAAAAACTTAATGAAAGAGAGATAAGTAATATATATGATAAAGAATTCAAAGTAATAGTCACAAAGATGCTCAACTAAAGGGGAATGGATGAACATGGTAAGAACATCAACAAAGAAATACAAAATATAAGAAAATACCAAAAAGAAGTCATAGAGCTGCAGAATATAATAACTGAACCAAAATTTACAACAGCAGACTAGGCCAGAGCAGAAATGATCACTGAGCTCGAAGACAGGCAGTGAAACTCAGCCACACAAAGCAACAGAAAGATTAAAAAAATTTTTTAAAGTAAAGGTAGTTTAAAGGACAGGACAATATCACACGAAATAACATTCATTTTATAGGAGTCCCAAAAGGAAAGGAGAGAGAGAAAAGAGCAGAAAACTTATTTGAAGAAATAATGGCTGAAAATTTCCCAAAGCCAGGGGAAAGAAACCAATATTCAGATCCAGGAAGCACAGAAAATTCCAAATGACAGGAACCAAAAATATCCACAGTGAGACATCATACTTAAACTGTCAATAATTAAAGACAGAGAATCTTAAAAGCAGCAAAAGAAAACAACCTGTCACATACAAGGGAATCCTCATAAGACTATCAGCAGATTTTTGAAAGAAATTCTGCAGGCCAGAAGGGAGTGACATGATATATTCAAAGTGGTAAAAGGGAAAAAAAAAAAAAAAAGAATACATTACCCAGCAAGGCTTTCATTCAGAATTGAAAAAAGAGATAAGAGTATTCTAGATGAAAAAAATCTAAAACGTCATCACTACTAAACCAGCCTTACATGAAAGGGTATTAACCCAGTATTAAGAATATGAAAGTATAAACCTCACTGGTAAAAGTAAATATATAGTAAAGGTAGCAGATTACTTACTTATAAAGCTAGTATCAAGGTTAAAAGACAAAAATATTAAAAACAAGTGTAACTACATTTATCAGTTAAAGGTGGATGGGAGAACAAGGTAATTGGGTGGTGGGCATTAAGGAGGGCACTGGATGTAATCAGCACTGGGTGTTATATGTAACTTGTAAATCACTAAATTCTACCCCTGAAATAAATAATATATTATTTGTTAGCAAATTGAAATTAAATTTAAAAAATTTTTTAAATAAAAAGATATAAAATATAAACATCAAAAACATAAGATGAGGGGTGGCAGTAAATATAGACTTTTAAAATGCATTCCAACCTAAGCTGCTATCAGGGTGCCTGGGTGGCTCAGCTGGTTAAGCATCCAACTCTATCTCAGCTCCTGAATTCAAGCCCTGCATTGGGCTCCATGCTCAGCATGAAGCCGACCTTAAAAACAAAAGTAAAACAAAACAAAAAAAAACAAAAAGTGTAGCTGCTATCAATTTAAAATGGGTTGGGTTGTTATATATATATATATATATATATATATATATATATATATAAGCTGTTATATGTGAGCCTCATGGTAACAAAAAATCAAAAGTATATACACAAAAGATAGTAAGAAATCTAAACAAAGCACTAAAGAAAGTCATCAAACCACAAGTTCTCAAATCAAAAGACAAAGAGTGGGGGCAGCTGGGTGGCTCAGTGGGTTAAAGCCTCTGCCTTCAGTTAAGGTCATGATCTCAGGGTCCTGGGATTGAGCCCCACATCGGGCTCTCTGATCAGCAGGGAGGCTGCTTCCCCCTTTCTCTCTGCATACTTGTGATCTCTGTCTGTCAAGTAAATAAATAAAATCTTAAAAAAAAAAAGACAAAAAACAAAGAGTGGGGGAAAGAAGCAAGATGGCAGAGGAGTAGGAGACTGAAATATCATCAGGTCCCAGGATTTTATTTATTTTTTTAAAAGATTTTATTTATTTGACAGACAGAGATCACAAGTAGGCAGAGAGGCAGGCAGAGAGAGACATATCAAAAAGAAAAGAGAAAGGACCCAAATTAATAAAATCATGAATGAAAGAGGAGAGATCACAATCAACATCAAAGAAATACAAACAATTATTAGAACATATTATGAGCAACTATATGCCAGCAAGTTTGACAATCTGGAAGAAATGGATGCTTTCCTAGAGATGTATAAGCTACCAAAACTGAACCAGGAAGAAATAGAAAACCTGAAAAGACCCAGAACCAGTAGGAGATTGAAGCAGTCATCAAAAATCTCCCAACCAACAAGAGCCCAAGGCCAGACGGCTTCCCAGGGGAATTTTTCCAAACATTCAAAGAAGAATTAATACCTATTCTCCTGAAAATGTTCCAAAAAATAGAAATGGAAGGAAAACTTCCAAACTCATTTTATGAGGCCAGCATTACCTTAATCCCAAAACCAGATAAGACACCATCAAAAAGGAGAATTACAGACCAATATCCTTGATGAACACGGATGTGAAAATTCTCACCAAAATACTAGCCAATAGGACCCAAGAGTACATTAAAAAGATTATTCAACACGACCAAGTGGGATTAATTCCTGGGCTGCAAGGTTGGTTCAACATCCACAAATCAACAATGTGATACAAAACATTAATAAAAGAAAGAACAAGAACCATATCATATTCTCAAAAGATGCTGAAAAAGCATTTGACAAAGTACAGCATCCTTTCTTGATCAAAATTTTTCAAAGTGTAGGGATAGAGGATGCATACCTCAATACAACCAAAGCCATCTATAAAAAACCCACAGCAAATATCACTCTTAATGGGGAAAAACTGATACCTTTACCCCTAAGGTCAAGAACATGGTGGGGATGTCCACTATGCTATTCAACATAGTACTAGAAGTCCTAGCCTCAGCAATCAAACCAGAAAAAGAAATTAAAGGTATCCAAATCAGCAAAAAAGAACTCAAATTCTCACTCTTTGCAGAGGAAATGATACTTTATGTAGAAAACCCCAAAGACTCCACACCAAAACCACTAAAACTCGTACAGGAATTCAGTAAAGTGTCAGGATATAATATCAATGCACAGAAATCAGCTGCATTTCTATACACTACCAGCAAGACAGAAGAAAGAGAAATTAAGGACTCAATCCCATTTACAATTGCACCCAAAATCATAAGATACCTAGAAATAAACCTACCCAAAAAGGCAAAGAATCTATACTCAGGAAACTATAAAGTACTCATGAAAGAAATAGAGTAAGACACAAAGAAATGGAAAAACGTTCCATGCTCACGGATTGGAAGAACAAATATTGTGAAAATGTCTATGCTACCTAAAGCTATCTACATGTTTAATGCAATCCCTTAAAATACCATCATTTTTTTTCAAAGAAATGGGACAAATAATCCTAAAATTTATATGGAACCAGAAAAGACCCTGAATAGCCACAGGAATGTTGAGAAAGAAAGCCAAAATTGGTGGCATCACAATTCCAGACTTCAAGATCTATTACAAAGCTGTAATCATCAAGACAGTATAGTACTGGCACAAAAACAGACACACAGGTTAATGGAACAGAATAGAGAGCCCAGAAATAGACCCTCAACTCTATGGTCAACTAATCTTCAACAAAGCAGGAAAGAATGTCCAATGGAAAAAAGACAGCCTCTTCAACAAATGGTGTTGGGAAAATTGGATAGCCACATGCAGAAGAATGAAACTGGACCATTTTCTTACACCATACACAAAAATAGACTCAAAATGGATGAAAGACCTCAAAGTAAGACAGGAATCCATCAAAATCCTTGAGGAGAAAACAGGCAGCAACCTCTTCAACCTCAGCCACAGCATCATAGAAACACTGCCTAGATGTTAGAAACATCACCAAAGGCAAGGGAAGCAAGAGCAAAAATGAACTATTGGGACTTCATTAAGATCAAAACTTTTTCACAGCAAAGGAAACAGTCAACAAAACCAAAAGACAACTAACAAAATGGCACAAGATATTTGCAAAAGACATATCAGATAAAGGGCTAGTATCTAAAATCTATAAAGAACTTATCAAACTCAACACCCAAAGAACAAATAATCTAATCAAGAAATGGGCAAAAGACATGAACAGACACTTCTGCAAAGAAGACATCCAGATGGCCAAAAGACACATGAAAAAGTGCTCCACATCACTCGGCATCAGGGAAATACAAATCAAAACTACAATGAGATGCCATCTCACACCAAACAGAATGGCTAAAAATAACAAGTCAGAAAACGACAGATGTTGGCGAGGATGTGGAGAAAGGGAACCCTCCTACACTGTTGATGGGAATGCAAGCTGATGCAGCCACTCTGGAAAACAGCATGGAGGTTTCTCAAAAAGCTGAAAATAGGGGTGCCTGGGTGGCTCAGGGGGTTACCCTCTGCCTTCGGCTCAGGTCATGATCCTCAGGGTGCTGGGATCAAGTCCCGCATTGGGCTCTCTGCTCAGCGGGGAGCCTGCTTCCTCCTCTCTCTGTGCCTGCCTCTCTGCCTATTTGTGATCTCTCTGTCAAATAAATTAATAAAATCTTAAAAAAAAAAAAAAGCTGAAAATAGAGCTACCCTATGACCCAGCAATCGCACTACTGGGTATTTACCCTAAAGATACAAATGTAGTGATCCGAAGGGGCACGTGCACCCCAATGCTTATATCAGCAATATCTACAATAGCCAAACTATGGAAAGAACCTAGACATCCATCAGCAGATGAATGGATAAAGAAGATGAGGTATGTATATATAATGGAATACTATGCAGGCATCAAAAGAAACGAAATCTTGCCATTTGCAATGACGTGGATGGGTATTGTGCTTAGCAAAATAAGTTAATCAGAGAAAGACAATTATCATATGATCTCTCCATATGAGGAATTTCAGGGGCAGGGCGAGGTTTCATGGAAGGAAAAAATGAAACACATTGGCTCCTTGCTCAGCAGGGAGCCTGCTTCTCCCTCTGCCTGTCACTCCCCCTGCTTGTGCTCTCTCTCTGACAAATAAATAAATAAAATTTAAAAAAAAAAAACAGATGCATAGATGAACAGAACAGAATAAAGAATCCAGAAATAAACCCACACACACATGGTCAATTAATCTGCAACAAAGGAACCAAGAATATACAAAGGAAAAAAGCTAGGCCAGCCACATGCAAAAATATAAAACTAGACTACTATCTTACATCATCCACAAAAATTAGGTTGAAATGGATTAAAGACTTAATGTAAGGCCTGAAACCATAAAACTCCCACTCTACCATTACTGAAAATCTTTGGCCTTTATGGGGATTTCCTGACCAGGTTCTCCTCACCTTGAATGACAAGAACAACTCAAGCTGTGATTTTTGTTGAAATGGTCCTAGGTTCTTTGGTAAAAGTAAATGCAAGTCCTCTCTATAGAAAGGTAGCTTTACTCTAAGCCACCAGGACTCTCCAAATAATTTTGCAAAGGCAACGAGAAAGATAACCAAGAATACAAGGAAACAAAGCAGCAGGGCACAAAAGCCTACATAAATGAAAAACAACAGCAAGAGACCATTACAACTTTAAATATTAGAATTATCAGATACAAATTATAAAATTATGCTTACTACATTTAAAAGTAAATGAATGGCATGCCTAAAAATATCCACAGATCAAGGAAATGACAAGAAGTAAAAAAGCAAATTAGGAAAAAAATCAAATGGAATTTCAAAAGGAAAATGAGTGTTAAAATTCAATATTTGCAAATCATGTATCTAATGAGATTAATATCAAAAAAATAAGTAAATAACACAGCATAAAAACAAATAACGTGGCTTAAAAGTGGGCAAAGGGGGGGCATCTAGGTGGCTTAGATGGTTAGGTATCTGCCTTCGACTCAGGTCATGATCCCAGGGTCCTGGGATTGAGTCTCACATTGGGCTTCCTGCTCGGTGGGGAGTCTGCTTTCTCCTCTGCCTCTGCCTTTCTCCCCTGTTTATACTCTCTCTCTCTCTCTCAGATGAATAAATAAAATCTTTTTTAAAAACTGGGCAAAGGGTTTAAATACACATTCTTCCAAATGGCCAACAACTATATAAAAATACTCACTATCACTAACTGGGAAAAGCAAATCAAAATCATAAGGAAATAGCATCTCATACCTGTCAGGATGGTTATTATATCAAAAAGATAACAAATAAGTTTTGGCAAGGATATGGAGAAAAGAGAATATATATTGAAATATAAATTGATACAGGTATTATGGAAAAAGTATGGAAGTTCCTCAAGAATTAAAAACAGAACTATCACATGTGGGGTGCCTGACTATCATAGATGGTAAAGCACATAACTCTTGGTATTAGGGGTAGAGTTTACTTAAACACACACACACACACACACATACACACACACACACACACACACAAACTGCCACTGATCCAGCAATCCTACATCTGGGTATATACCCAAAGGAAATAAAATCATTATCTCAAAGAGATATCTGCACCCCCATCTTCATTGCAGCATTATTACAAAAGCCAAGATATGGAAACAATCCAAGAGTCCATCAGATATAAATGGATTAAAAAGTGTGCTGTGGGGGCACCTGGGTAGCTCAGTGGGTTAAGCCTCTACCTTTGGTTCAGGTCATGATCTCAGGGTCCTGGGATCCAGCACCACATCGGGCTCTCTACTCAGCAAGGAACCTGCTTCCCCACCCCCTCTCTCTCACTGCCTACCTCTCTGCCTACTTGTGATCTGTCTGTCAAATAAATAAATAAATAAACAAATCTCTTTAAAAATTATTGTAATGTATAATACACTTCAGGAAAATTATTTAGAAGCTAATGTGTATACACAGACATACAACCTGACCTTAGTGAAGCAAATATTTGTAACTCAAACAATGGCCATAAACGAGTAATCATTATATTCTTGAACTATGGGCTATATACTTGTGTCCCTTCAAAGTTCATATGTTTAAGTCCTAATCCCAATTTGAAGGTATTTAGAGGTAGAGCCTATGGGAGGTAATTAGGTCTTGGGAGTGAAACTCAGGAATGGGATTAGTGCCCTTTCAAGAAAAGACATGAAGAGAGATGATCTCTCTCCCTACCATGTGAGAATATAGCAAAAAGGTAACCATCTGCAAATCAGGAATAAGATCCTCGCCAGACACTGAATCTGTCAGCACCTTCATCTAGGTCTTCCCAGACTTCAGAACTGTGAAATAAATGTTTGTCATTTAAGTCACCCAGCTTATGGGATTCTGTTACAGCAGTCAGAACTGACCTGAACATCTTCAAAAAGCAGTAACTAATTACTTAAAGGAAGATACAAATATATCAAACTGCTATGCTTTCTAACAAAGATACAGTTTAAAAAAAAAAAAAAACTAGGCACAAAGCAATGCAAATGAAAAAGACCATAAAAGCAACCACAGTGGAAGGAAGAAAAACGAAGGTTACCTTCAAAAGAAGGTCTCATGCCAGGGCGCCTGGGTGGCTCAGAGGGTTAAAGCCTCTGCCTTCGGCTCAGGTCATGATCTCAGGGTCCTGGGATCGAGCCCCACATCAGGCTCTTTGTTCAGCATGGAGCCTGCCTCCCTCTCTCTCTCTGCCTGCCTTTCTGCCTACTTGTGATCTCTCTTTGTCAAATAAGTAAATAAAATCTTAAAAAAAAAAAAAAAAGGTCATATGCCAAGTTTGTGAAACAGAAAGTACAAGAGTGTTATAATAGCAATACTTCCCAGACTGATTCATATATTCAACACAATCCCTACCAAAACTTCAGCAGCTTTTTGGCAGAAATTGGTAAAATCATCCTAAAATTTATATAGAATTGCAAATTATATAAAATTGCAAAATTTGTATAGAATTCATAGAGAGGGACACCTGGTGGCTCACTCAGTCAATGTCTGTCTTCAGCTCAGGTCATGATCCCAGGGTCCCAGGATCCAGTCCCACATCAGGTCCCTTGCTCAGCAGGGACCCTGCCTCTCCCTCTGCCTGCTGCTCCCTCTGCTTGTGTGCTCTCTCTCTCTCTCTGACAAATAAATCAATAAAATCTTAAAAAAAAAAAAAAAGAATTCACAGAGAATAACAAAACAATTTTGACAAAGAAAAGCAAAGCTGTACAACTTATACTAATTTCAAAATTTAATATAAAACTACTTTAGTTGCTATCAATATTATATGGTACTAGCGACACACAGACATGGAGATCACTAGAATAGAGGTGAGTACAGAAATAAATTATACTTATGGTGAAACGATTTTCAACAAAGGTGTAAAGGAAATTCAGAGGAAAGGGACAGTCTTTTTAATGAATGGTACTAGGAAAACTAGTTATCCATATGCCAAAAGATGAAGTTAGTCCTTTATCTCATACTATATATATAAAAATTAACAGAAAACAGATCAGAGCACAGAGCACCTGGGTGGCTCAGATGACTAGGTGTCTGCCTTCAGCTCAAGTCATAATCTCCACAACCTGGGATCGAGCCCCACGTCGGGGCTCAGCGGGGAGTCTGCTTCTCCCTCTCCTTCTGCCTTTCCACCTGCTTGTACTCTGTCTCCATATCTCTCTCAAATGAATAAATATTTTTTAAAAATAGATCAGAGCTAAATGTTAGAGCTAAAACTTCTGTTTTTTTTCTGAGATTTTATTTATTTACTTGACAGAGAGAAAACACAAGCAGGCAGAGCAGCAGGGAGGGAGAAGAAGAAGCAGGCTCCCTGCTGAGCAGGAGCCCAACATGGGGCTCAATCCCAGGACCCTGGGATCATGACCTGAGCCAAAGATGACATTCTTTCATTTAGCATAATATTTTTGAGGTTCATGTACGTTAAAGCATGTATTAGTAATTTGTTCTTTTTATTGATGAGTAGTATTCTACTATATGGATATACCACATTTTGTCTCTCCATTTCATCAGCTGTTGGACATTCAGATTTTTTCAGGTTTTGACTATGAATATGAATAATGCTGCTAAAAGAAATCATGTGTAAATCTTTGCATATGTTTTCATTTCTTTTGGGTAGATACCTAAGAGTAGAACTGCTAGTCACCTGGCAAATTTGTTTTTTACTTTTTATAAGAGACTTCTAGATTGTTGTTCAAAGTTCTTGCATCATTTTATATTTCTACTAGTAGTGAAATCACATATTCTATGACTTGATTTATATGAAATTTCCAGAATAGGAAAATCTAGAGAAAAAAATAGATTATGCTGTCTGGGATAAGGGGGGGATGGGGATTAACAGTTAATGGACATGAGGTTTCTCATTAGAGTGACAGAAATGTCCTAAAATTAATCAATGGCGATGGCTACACAAAACTGCTAAATTTACTAAAAAAAAAATCACTGAATTATGTAATTGAAATCGGTGTGAATTACATGATATACAAAATATGCCCCAAAGCTAATATATACATATATACATATATTCATGTACGTATATATGAGGTTCAGATCAATAAATCATATCACAAAAACAGTGAAATCCAGAAAATAGCAGAATGAGACCTTAAACATAATGACAAAAATTATTCCTAATCCTGAATTTTATACCCAGCAAAATATGGTTAAAGAATTAACGAAATAAAACAACTTTCTCAAAACAATAAAACAGAGTGTGTCATCAGCAGATAGTCTCTAGAAGAAATGCTCAAGAATAAACTACTAGGAGCAGGAATGTATTCCAGATACATTAACATGCATTAATTCTTGCATTAACATGCAAGAAACAACAGCAAATACAGTGCCAAATATGTATTTGTACATAAATATAAAATATAAAAAATAGTAACAGAAAATCTCAGGGGTTAAAAAGTATACAAAGCACAATAACAATGTGTCAGGAGCAGAAGAAATGTGGTTAAAATGCTATCCAAAAGAAATGGGGTTTAAATACTATCCAAAAGGAGGTTAAATGTAGTGATTAACTTTAGGCTATGACCATTATGTTTATTATTATTTCTAGAACCAATAAATGGACAGAAACAGACTGTAGAACTTCTAAATTAGGGGGAAAATGGAAAACTGTTAAATTATCAGTTGTATTATTCAGGGATATCCAGAGAAACAGAACTAAAACCAATAGGATGGATGTATATGTTGATTCATGAAATTATGGAGGCTGAAAATCCCAAGAGCTGCAGTCAGTTAACTGGAGACTCAGGAGAGAACTGATGGTGTAGTTCCAATCCAAGCCCAAAGACCTGAGAACCAGGAGAGCCAAGACTATTTCTTGTCTGAAAGCCAACTGGCATGAGACCCAGGAAAAGTTAAATGTTTCAGTTCTATGCAGATCTTCAACAGATTAGATAAGGCTCACCCATATTGGGAGGGCAATCTGCTTTACTCAGTCTACCGATTCCAATGGTAATCTCACATCCAGAAACACCCTTAGGGACACACTTGGGATGTCTGACCAAAGAATGTTTGACCAAGTGGCTGGGTACCCTTCCAAGCCCAGTGAAGTAGACACATAAAATTAATCATGGTATCAATCCAAAGAAAGAAAGAAGGGAGAGTAAAATGGAAAACACATGTCAAATAGAAGATGTAAAGTAAAACAGCAAAGTCTACCACGTCAGTAAATACATTGTGTAAATAAATTTAAATTCCACTTGGAATCAGCCAGATGTCTAAGAGATTAATTCAATCCACTCATTCACTAATATTTACTCTGTGTTATCTGATGTTTTAGGTACTTGGACACATCAATGAACAAAACAAAGCAATCAGATTACAAAGTAATAAATATTTTACACTTATTTTTGCTTATCTAGAATCTTTAAAAGACTGTGGTGATTTATAATTTAAAATATTGTTATAAGGCAGGTTAATTTAAAACTAAGGGAAGAGCTCAGTAACTAAATGAACAAACACAGGACATAATTACATGAGAAACCACAAATGAGAAAACTACTACAAGTGAGTATTAATATTAACCGTGAGTTTATGGGCAACCAAGACAAAAGGGGAAATGACATATTTTAATCATTTGGCAAAAGTTATACATGCTATGGAAGACAGAAACCTTTATTAAATAAGCCCTAAATTACAATGAAAACTTAAATGGATCCTTATATATTAAGGAATACATAATTATACAGATTGTCCCAAAAGATCCAGTAACCTTACTAAGTTTCATACAAAGACAAGCTGAGTAATGTAGGAAAATTCTACAGGCTGCATATTCAAAAAGCATCTGAATAAAGTTTGAATCCTGTTCCATCATTTATTGCTTGTAATACCACGGGCAAGTCACTTAACCTCCCTGAACATGGGTTTCCTGATCTCTAGAACACAAATATGACTAAAGGAATTAGACATTTCATAAAGTATCTAGCATAAATTAGTTAACTTTAATATAATTATTATTATTATGGCACATAATCAATAAACATAAGGTCAGTGAAAACTGATACAGACTAGAGTTTCTACTTCTAGATCAAAGGACATGGTGCTTTATTTTTTTAGTTACCATATAATTATTTTTAATGTCCAGTATTTGTAAGACAAGGCCACAGCTTTCTCACCAACTCAAGTTTATAAATTTTGAATTGGCTTGTGAGGCCAATTCTTTCTTCTTGTCTAATTTGGTTTCTGGGAAGACTTCATTCAGGTCCTCAATGATCATCTGATCAAATGGAACTACGTTCTTCATCTTCTCCAGCTCTTTTTTCATATACCTCAGTCCTAGCCTTTGAGAGAGACAAAAACTCAACATAACTTTTCACCTTCTTTTTGTTCAGCATCCACCTGAACAGTCTATTTATCCTCTGGCACAGAAACCTTCCAGGAATTAAACCTTCTTCTCAAAGTCATCTACCAAGGCAGCCTTTACCAACTGGCTTTGTAGTAAGTCCAGTCAGTAGCAAGTAGATTCTCAGGGACAGCAGCCAACATGGAAGTAAAGGTCTCATTATGGGATTTCAGGGAGTTAACAAGGACCTTTAGGTTGTGGGGAATGATCTCCCCAAAAGCTACCCGATCAATGGCGTTTAGAGTAAGTTTTCGCCCAGCCATCTTGAGATCCTTCACCAACCCTGGTAGCCCAGCAGGACACAGTGCCTTAAAAATAGACAATTCCACAGTACCAATGAACTAAAATAATAAAAATTTCCAAAACTGTTCTTAGAAATCTCTAAAGAACAGTATCAAAGTAATATAAATTATTTAATTAAAGAGAAAGTTGACAATTTTAGACCTTGAAATAGAAGGTTTATGTAAAAAAAAAGTTTGCATAAGGCAAGCCAGCAAAAAAGGCTTTTAATAAATGGGTTTGTCTTTGGGTTAACAACTTTTTTTTTGTCTCTTTCCTAAGCATTAACAATAATCAGTATTCTTGAAAGCAGAGTCCATTTATAGTTTTGCATATTGTTCTCTTCCAATACTAGCACTTAAAGAACACTCAATTAATAATTCTTAATAAGCAAATGGCTATCAGCTACTATCTCTGGAATTGAAAAGTTTTCACTTCAGGGTTGTTACCTAATGTGTTCTATGGTGATAGTCTGATAGTGTGACCCCAGGCATTTTTGTGACTTATGACATAAATATTTTTTAAAGGCCAATTATGATGTTTAATTTTATATGTCAACTTGGTTATACTTTATATGGTACCCACTTATTTAATGAAACACTAATCCATGTGTTGTTATGAAAGTATTCTGTAGATGTTGCTACTATCTACCATCAGTTGACTTTAAAGAACAGACATTATCCTCAAAAATATGGGTGGGGCTCATCTCTTAAGTTGAAGGCTTTAAGAGCAAAACCAGATGGCCATGGACAAAAAGATATTTGGCCTCCAGCCTGCAGCATTACCTCCTAGGTTTCCAGCCTGCCCTGCAGAATTTAGACTTGCCACTCTGCACAAGTGGGTGGCCACTTTCTTAAATCATGAATATACATGTGTATATGTATATACTACATGTATCTTATTGGTTCGGTTTATCTGGTGAACCAACAAAACTGAATGATGTTTTTTGAGTCTTTAAAGTACTAAAAAGACATCAAAAGTAGAACATACCAAGTGATACTATTGCTTTCAACCTTTAGTTTTAACTAAAACAAAATGCCTTTTCTTTGATTTCACTCCTAGATTAAAGATCCCAACCAACATCTATCACATTTAACACTCATGTTCTTTGAGCCTTGGGCATAAGAATATAAAGATTTCTCAGAATCAAAACTATGCATCATTAAATTCAATTAAAAAGATTCTAAAACAGAATTCTTTAAAGATTATCCATAACATCAATAACACAGACAACTGAAATCATATAGAATGCACTTATATCATACCCGTAGTGAAAACTAAGATATCATAATTGTGTTCATGTAATAAAAACTAAGATATGATAATTGTGTACTCCATACCTATAAATCTATAGTTTCTCCCTTTAGCATATGCCTAAGAGAAATAGCTTATCTAATCCAGGCAAATGAAGGATTTAGCCAAAAATACCCAATAGTAGTTATTTATTTCTTTATCTTTAAAGATTTTATTTTTAAGTAATCTCTATTTGCACGCTCTATCAACTGAGCCAGCCAGGTGCCCCTCTAATACCATTTAAAAACTCACTATATGGGGCACCTGGGTGGTTCAGTGGGTTAAAGCCTCTGCCTTCAGCTCAGGTCATGGTCCCAGGGTCCTGGGATCGAGCCCCTCATCGGGCTCTCTGCTCAGCAGGAAGCCTGCTTCCCCCTCCCTCTCTCTGTCTGCCTCTCTGCCTACCTGTGATCTCTGTCTGTGAAATAAATAAATAAAATCTTAAAAAAAAAAAAAAACATTTAAAAAAAATTAAAAAGTAAAGCTTCACTTAAAAAAAAAACTCACTTTATATCACCAAAATAGAAAATATCATTTTTAACATAAAAACTAGCATAGGTACAATAATGTAATGTTGACACTGAGAAATGCAATATATTTATGTAATCTGAGACACATGAACCATGCTACAAAAGTGCTCATTTTATTGTCATGTACATCTGTGGGGTAAGGGAGAGAGAATAAATATCAAGGGCTAAAATATAAACTGTGGAACACAAGCCTTTGGCTGATTTTATTTATACTGTACATCTTAACCCCTTTACACACTTACTGAAAAAGACATATACCAGAAATTCCTTCTTGAATATTTTCCTTCAGTTTTTCCATAATCTCCAGACATTCCCATTCCCTCTCACAATGACTGTCCTAAAGTTAAATTGTTCAAGGGAAGCAATCAGGTTGTACATCACAAAATGGAGATAACCTAGCAATTTCTTCCATTTAAACATAAAAAAATGATTTTAAAAATTTAGTACATTTCTGAAAACCTATTTTTTGTCTCCTCCTTTCTACCCTCGCCTTCTATTCCCAAGTCCTATTGCCCACTCACAGCAACAAAAGCCCATTTTATCATACATTGCCACCTTAATCCATGTGAAGAAATAATGCTGCTAGATTCCAAATGTATAGCTATGTAAAAGAAGTAAAAAGCACAGAGTCAGCCTGGAAAATGGCAGCATTTTATGACCCCAGTTTAGTTTATGTTCATATCACAAAATCTACTAAAGTTACAAAAGACTTAAAGCTTTTTCTGTAATTAATAAATTGATCCTCTGTCTCTCCATTTCTTATTCCTCAATTTCAATTCTACCAGCATGGTTAATATTGCTAAAAACATCTATGGAGGATTAATCTTTTGGTCATAATTTTTAAATGGATGTAATAATTGAATATATATATAATTCACTGTCTAATCAGAAATAAAATTTTAATCCCATAAAAGATGTTTAATAGCAATTTTAACTACTAAGCACATAATTAATGGTTAGGGGATTAAAAATTAAATTTCAAGATGGCTAAAGCATAAATTCAAAAACTTCAGACAATTTTAAAGAGAACAAAACATTAAAATAAAATCTTATAATTGTGTTTCTAGAATTATGTGTGATTACATATTGGTATTCTACATTTTTTCATATAAATTAATATAGTAGATGGATATCATTCAAAAAAATTTTGTAAAATATTTTTAAAGACAATGGAAGGACATTAAAACTATTTTTACAACTGAATAGCCACAAAACAATTTTTAGTTACAATATAAACAAATTTTTTTAAAGATTTTATTTATTTATTTGTCAGAGAGAGTGAGCACAGGCAGACAGAGGACAGACAGAGGCAGAGGGAGAAGCAGGCTCCTGGCTGAGCAAGGAGCCCGATGTGGGACTCGATCCCAGGATGCTGGGATCATGACCTGAGCCGAAGGCAGCCGCTTAACCAACTGAGCCACCCAGGCATCCCAATATAAACAAATTTTATTCATAAAAGAAAACAAAGAAAGTAAGTTAAAGGTACTGAAATGCTGACATAGGGAAAAAGTATGGCAGTAGAAGTCTGTGACTGTTACATATGCAAAGCTTCCACTAACTTTGATGATTTTGCCTTCAAAACAAAGAATTATTTTTTACCTATGTAAAAAATTACATATATATTTTTTTATTAGTAAGAGGACCTCATAACAACACTGTTAAACAAATGGGGCTCTACATTCCCATGCCTAACAATTTTCAGTGAAGGAACCTCACTTTTGCTAAGGAAATGACTGAATTTTATGCAAGATTCTCAGATTTTGAATTTATCAAATTGAGGAACACCCATTTTATTTTCAGTTGCTTGAGCGGATAGAATTGGAGCAAATGCAGTTGTACTACAGGAATTTTCTGCCACTCAAATGCCAGTGAAGTAATGCATAAAGAATTCTTATTAATTCTTATTATTAAGTCAAAAGAGAAGAGAATGCATTTGAAAGCAGAATTTACCCCCGATTAAGTTTAACGAATGGAAAGATCAAGATTCAGTTTACTATGGACCGTTTTCCCAACTCAAAAAGAGACCCTCTCTATTACTAACCATTAAAATGTTCTACATTTTAGGGATGCCTGGGTGGCTCAGTGGGTTAAGCCTCTACCTTCAGCTCAGGTCATGATCCCAGGGTCCTGGGATCGAGTCCTGCATTGGGGATCCTTGCTTGGCAGGGAGTCTGCTTCTCTCTCTGCCTCTGTCTGCTTGTGCTTGCGCTCTCTCTCTCTCTCTCTCTGACAAATAAATAAATAAATAAAATCTTTTTTTTAAAGTATGCAACATCATGGCCTCATTACAAATTAGGTATTTAGGAAAAACTGCATTTCCTTCAAAGAAAAATGTTAAAAATGTACAATTCCTTCATCATGCATTTTTAAATACCAAGGAAAAAAATATGCAACTGTTTTTGTAACCTAGGCACAAGCAATTGCTCAAGAAGCCTATAGAACTGATATCAATAGGAGTTTTATGCCTGATGGAAAATCAGCCTACAGATTTATCTTAATCTGAAAAATAATGTCATCACTGTGAGTTATACCTTGAGATACAAAAGCAGGGATTACATTGTGTTGTTAAAATGTTAGCAATTGCATTTCATTTCTTGAAAAGGCAATATAGTTTTCCCAAAATAAAGAATTGATTAGATCTCTTATAACTGTTATAGGAATTTGATATATCACAAAGTGTAAGAGTTACAGCATGTGCCAACTATCAAACAGAAAAAATGAACCTGATTCATAATTCACTTTGAGAATGTCTAGTTAGTCAATCAAGTGATTTGTAATCATGAAGACTGCCAGAAAGGTAGTGAATAATGAGCTACAGTAAAATCCCTGGATTTTTTTAGTATTCTTATTTCATTATGTGACTTTTATTGCCATTTTTGATCACTGCTTTTCAGCAGCACACATATTTACTTACAAGTTTTTGACTATTAAATAGGCTAACGGATATACAAGTCGAATGACCAGAGTATTAAATGTCTTCCCACAAAATTAAGTCTCACTGTTTAGAGCTTGAGCAAAGAAAATTTCATTCTGCTCAAACCCCTTGTCATTCCCCTCATTTTATTTCAATTATTTAGTGAATATGCTATTTCAGCATAGCAAGTTTTATTTCAGTATATTTCCTTTAGTTGTTTTATATAGACTAAAACAAAGAAACTCACTTAACAGAATATAGTTAATAACAGAAGCCTTAAGCTTCCATTTAATATCTTCATAATACAGTATTTCCTTAGTTAAAACTAATGTAAGCTGATGACCAAGGAACATTCAATCTCTAACTAATCATATTAAATTATAAATAAACAAAATATAAACCAACTTAAAGTTTGGCATATTACTAAAGGAGTAATATGATACTTTGGTGTTTTTCTTTTTTTTTTTTTAGATTTTATTTATTTAATTGTCAGACAGCGAGTACAGGCAGGGGGAGTGGCAGGCAGAGTAGGCAGAGGGAGAAGCCAGCTCCCCACTGACCAAGGAGCCCAACGCACGACAAGATCCCTGGACCCTGGGATCATGACCCAACCCAAAGATAGATGCTTAACAGACTGAGCCACCCAGGCATCCCCATCAGTGTTTTCCTAAAGGTAAAACTACTAACCTATGTTAGAATTTGTCATTCTGATAATACTGGTCATTATAACCTTTTTAATCAGGATTCCACAACATAAGAGTTACAGTTGCAAAGCAAATGGAACATTTTTTTAAAGATTTTATTCATTTATTTGGCAGAGAGATAGAGCACAAGTAGGCAGAGCGGCAGGCAGAGGGAGAGGGAGAAGCAGGCCTCCCACCATGCAGGGAGCCCAATGCAGGGGTCAATGCCAGAACCCTGGGATTATGACCTGAGCTGAAGGCAGCTGCTTAACCAACTGAGCCACCCAGGTACCCTGCAAATGGAACTTTAGATGTGATAACAAGTAGGCTCATTCCTTGACATATTTTTCATCATTTTCAAGCAGAAGGGTCCTTTTCAAACATTAGACTGATTATAACAGCAAAACACATGTGGATCTCCTTAAAGGAAGTGACATAATCCTTAAGTCAAGACCTAAAATACTTATTATTAAAATATATTATTCATGGGGGAGCCTGGGTGGCTCAGTTGGTTAAGCGGCTGTCTTCAGCTCAGGTCATGATCCTGGAGTCCCGGGATCAAGTCCCACATCAGGCTCCCTACTGGGCAAGGAGTCTGCTTCTCCATCTCAGCTCTCCCCTCTCATGCTCTCTCTCTCTCAAATAAATAAATAAAATCTTTAAAAATAGATATATATAATTCATGAAGAAATTCAACTATTGAAATTTTGTGGGTAAATTTTCAATAATGAATGGTTAGTTGTTCAAGATAATCAAACTCCAGATGTACAAAAAACTGACTGTAAGAAGTTAGTATGATCACAATGAGACCTCAGGAAAGATACTGTTTTTAAAACTGAATATTCCCTGATAAGTGTAGTAGCACTCCACCTTGGAATGCACTTTATTACCATTATCACACCAACTGTGAGGATAATCTTTTCTTTCCTTTATAGTTTAACCATTTGTTTATTCATCCCTTTAACAAACGCTTATTAAGCATCTATATGTACCAGGTATTGTGCTAGAAACTGAGGACATAAAACTGAATTAGACACATAGCCTTTGTACTTGCCATTAAGAAATCTACAGTCTAGGGACGCCTGGGTGGCTCAGTCATTAAGCATCTGCCTTCCACTCAGGTCATGATCGTGGGATTCTAGGGGCAGGCCCCACATCCAGCTCCCTGCTCAGGGGGAAGCCTGCTTCTCCCTCTCCCACTCCCCCTGCTTGTGTTCCCTCTCTCACTGTCTCTATCTCTGTCAAACAAATAAATAAAATCTTTAAAAAAAAAAAGAAAAGAAACCTACAGTCTAGTTAGAAAGAGGCATGTAAGTACATAAGTACAATAAAATATAAATACATATTTATATTACAAATGAGTTGGGTATACAAAATGCAAGGTTATAGAATAGAAGTATGTACTTGAAAGGCTCAAAGAAGATAAGGTTCAATGATAGAGGTCAGTAGTTAGGAAAGCCTTCAAACAGTAACGAACCTTAATGTTGAATGAAAAGTTGGTCCTAAATAGGAACAAAGAGAAAAAAAATCATAATGGCAAGAAGGAAAATATTAATGCAGACAAAAGTGCTGAATACCTTATCATGGTAATGTAACTACAAGCTATTCAGGTGTTTGTGGGTTTTTTTGGTGGGAGAGGGGGTAAGATTTATTTATTTATTTATTTATTTTAGAGAGAGAAAGAGAGAGCATGAGAGCACAGGAGTAGGAGGGGGGAATCTCAAGCAGAATCAAGCAATATGCAATGGCCCACTAACAAAAGACCTTGCATGTATGCTAAAGACAACACAATCTGCATCCTAAAGTCCCTCAATGGTTTCTGTTTGTAACAACAACAAAAATCCATAATGTCTACACAACTTATGCATCTGGCTTTCCTCAACGATGATCAAACTAACATTTCACACTTGATTACACATCTGTTAAAGAGCTAATACCAGCATTTTAGCCTACCTGTTTTATATGCATATGTAAATAATCCCCCAGAACAAGGGTCTCAGACTCTAGCAAACTTATATATTAAACAGCAATTCTACCACCTGAAGAGTTGGGCAGACACTTAAGATACACCAAGTTTTCCCAAGGAAGCATTATTTTTCTTCTTAAAGAATTCATATATGCGATAACATGCATGCAGCATACACACACAACATTAATTATACGTAATATTACTGACAGACTATCAAAACTTATGCCTATATAGGGATGCCTGGGTGGCACAGTGGGCTGAGCACCCAACTCTTGGTTTCAGCTCAGACTATGATCTCGGGGTTGTGAGATCAAGCCCCATGTGGGGCTCTACTTTCAGTACAGAGTTGGCTTGAGATTCTCTCTGCCCCTCCCCCTGCCCTGCCCCAGCTCTGCCTCTAATATAAATCAATAAACCTTTTTAAAAAATGTTATATTTACATAAAGTCACTAAAGCAAATGTTTCAGTCACATACATTTTGGTGTACTTCTTCAGTAGTACAAAATCACTGTGAACTAACCAGACTGCCTCAAAAGTGAAGCAGGACATTCTCAAGTTGCACACATAAATCTTTCATGCAGCTTAACACCACAGTTATAAACAGGAGATTTGAACAGAAGCTCTGAGGTCATACAGTTGAAATCCTGGGTCAATCACTGACCTTATGCAATTATTGAACTCTGAATCTTAGTTTCCTTATCTGTAAACCTGGGATAATCATTCCTACCCCACATAACTGTTATAAAGATAAAACAAAATATAAAAAGCTCTCAGAATAGAGCTGAGCAGATTATTAATTTTAATTAATTTTTCTAATTTTAATCAATAATAATTGTATATAATTATAATTAATTACTCAACAAGTAGTATTTTATCATAATAACTACAATAGAAATTATTCTAGTTAAGACAAATTCAAGTTTATACACTAAATAACTTTGACTTGCACTATAATGTTAAAGAAATTTCCAAAGTCTAGTCCAACTGAAAATGTTTGAGGTAGGCTGAATGTGGAAATAATAATACTGAGATAAATCATCTTAAAATAATGTTTTCAAGAAACAAGATTTTTAAAAACACAGTGTGTTATGGGGTATTTGGGTGGCTTAGTTGGATAAACTTCTGCCTTTAGGTCAGGTCATGATCCCAGAGTCCCAGGATCAAGCCCCACATCGGGCTCTCTGCTCAGTGGGGAGTCTGTTTCTCCCTTTGTCCCTCCCCTTGCTTGTGCTCTCTTTCTCTCTCTCAAATAAATAAATAAATCCTTTAAAAAACCCACACTGAGTTACAGTTAATAATTACTTATAAGGCATGGGAAAGGAAAGCCCAGTCTTACTACAGAAATATTTGAGCCTTTTTAGGAAAAGAAAATTGTACAATCAAACTTTTTCTCCAAATATAGTGCCATGTTATTCCTTTTTTTATTTCATAGCCTCTTACAAACCATTTAGTATAGATGGTAAGGCTGGTTATAATGGAATGTCATATCTGTAAAGACCCTCTTCCTAGAGTTAGACCTTTCTTTTGAAGTCAGTGAGCATTAGTCCCACCAGTCTTTGGCCTTGGGATTTGTTTACAACCCAAAAGAAAAATTAAAAGATAACAATAACATTTAAAAAAAGGAGATTACCAGTAAAGCAAGACTGTAAAAGAAAATTGACTTTGACAACCTGACAATGGAGGTAATTCAAGTAAAAACAACTTGAATAAAGAGGGCCAAAGCCACATCAGTAACTATATCAAGGTACTTATATATAATGTTATACAAATACACACAAACATATATACACATATTTCATGGTTAGGTAGGGCTGGGTCAAGTCACAAGTGTAAAGTAAAATGAAGTGATGATTAATAAATATGGACTAAATGACATTGAACTAAACTACAGATTGCTATTAGATATCGTACTACTTCTTGTAATAATATTAAAAATGTATAGCCATCCACTATATCTCTGGGACAGCAAACCTGTGGCAAGCATTAACAATGGTTACATTTCAAAGACCAAATAATGTATCTGAAAACAGAAAGTATCTTTACATTGACACTGCAGTTATATGAAATTTCCTGAAATTCATGATATATTTTAAAATAAATGTATGTCATAAGTGATTCTGCTCTAATCAATATTCAAATAAAAGTCATGAATTATAACTTGATAGCAATGTATTATATGTAAATAAGAACATAAGTGAGAAAGAATCCCCAAATTGGGGTGCATGGCTAGCTCACTTGGAAGAACATGTGACTTTTGATATCAGGATCATCAGTTCAAGCCCCATACTGGATGTAGTGATTACTTAAAAAATTTTTTAAATTATTTTTTTAAGATTTTATTTATTTATTTGACAGAGAGACAGTGAGAGAAGGAACACAAGCAGGGGGAGTGAGAGAGGGAGAAGCAGGCCACCCACTGAGCAGGGAGCCAGATGCAAGACTAGATCCCAGGACCCTAGGATCATGACCTGAGCTGAAGGCAGACACTTAACTACTGAGCCACCCAGGTGTCCCATAAATAAACATTTAAAAGAAAGGAAGGGAACAAGGGAGGGAGGAAGGAAGGGTATCCAAACTACTTTTAGGTATATTCATAAACATCAAATTATTAATGCCATCCCTTTTCATTGTCAGGTTGATTTCTGTGTGAATCTTTACACTCAAGTAATAAAGCATGATGGCTCAACATACCATAAAACAAAGTTCAAACCAAACCATTATTTGATAACCCTGAAAACATCAAAGAACTCTAGCATGATCCTTCCTGTGTGAAGATGACACTAACTCACCTTCAACAGAGATGAGATTCAAGTTGTTTTTCCACAATGGAGATGAACTTGCTCATCTGGCCGAGTCTCTTGCCAAACCTCCCTGGTCAACAACAGCTTACATCTGCAAGATGAGTGATACCAGTGGTCACAGAAAATAACAAAATAAAATTGTTAATGTACAAATGAAACCAATGCCTTGGTCCCAAATCACTATGTTTTAATCAACTAAAAATAAGGTCAAAGAAACATATAAATGCTATAATATTTACATAAAAAACTGTACATGTATTTACTCTGATATATTCACTATATTCTATATATCACTGACCTTAAAAAATACAAATAGAGCCTGACCTCCATCCCTAAGTAAAAATGTTCTCAGCTATCTTACCTAAAACAAAGGTAAAATCAAAAGTGTATAATGAAAATGCTCAGAACACAAAAGCATGCCAACTTTACATCCCTCATCACAAGTAGCAATAACTGAGGAAATTATGGAATATTTTTTGTTAATGTTAGCAACATTCTCAATAACATTAAATGCAGTATGACTACAGCCAAAATTACTTTGACATTTTCCAGAATTCTGAAAAATACTTCTATTTTTTATGAAGAAAAATAATTACTAGTTACAGTGTTTATTCATGTTAATACAGACAAAGGTTTGTAGTTAAATATTCCTGATGTGGAATTTTATCAATTGCCAGTTGAATCTCCTCCATAAGTGTTGAGAAGCTGGTTAAACATTACCTGAAGACACAGTTTTTAAGTAGAATTAAAGTTGATGCTTTGTGCTTCTTTATCATTTAAGGGTATAAAAATTGGATTAACATCTACTAAAAATCAGCAAGGAACTATTTATAACTAGATACAGTTCAAACAAAATCACAATTAAGTATCTATGATGAGTAAGGCACTCACTATTTGGGGGTTCTGTGAACAGGTATAAGAATAACAAAGCATCATCAATAATCTCAAAGAAATCACAATATCAGTATAATTGAAACATTCCACTTCCATTTCTACATAATTGTTTGCAAAAAGAAACAGTTAAATTCTAACCTAGACCTCTGCTAGAACAGGAAGGATGAAGTAGAAAAGCATAGCATCATACCAGAGCATGGTAGCTATCACAGGGATAAGGCTCTGGGGCTCCTCATTCAAGGAAATATAAGGAAGTTTCAATAGAAATGTTGAGAACATCTGCTACAACTCATAATGGAGGCCCACTGTAACCTGTAAACAAACTTTGTTAATTTAAAGGCACCATACAAATGTTTCCAGTCACAATTCTGTTTCAATGGGTTATTCCCCTTAAGAACTTTTCACTCTATTTCTTACCATAATTCCCTACTAACTCACCAAAATTGGAGGTCCTCTCCTAGGCTACAAACTCGTGAAGTTCCTCTTCATTTTAGTTTCCCATTTCCACAATGCCCAGCAGAATAACTTACAAATTGTAAATACTTAGTAACTGTTGGATAAGTTGATATGAACTAGTCAACTTACTCCCTTACCTGTCACTCCAAAAATTATCACTTATGATAGCCATATTCACTATTACTGGCAGAACAGTCATAGATGAAAAGACAAGATTATTTATTTAGCAAACATTTTCCTCAAACATCTACCTAGGTACCATGCTAAGTGCTACAGATACTAGCAAAAAATAGCACATGATCCTTGCCCTTAAGTAACTCAATCTATTAAGAAAGATAAAGGTAGAGTACTCTGAAAAGTACAAAACATTGATTAAAATAATTGAAGGTGACACAAAGAAATAGAAAGACATTCTATGCTCATGAACTGGAAGAATAAATATTGCTAAAATGTCCATATTATCCAAAGCAATCTACACATTTAATGCAATCCCTATCAAAACACCACCATCATTTTTCACTGAGCTTGAACAAACATTCCTAAAATTTGTAAGGAACCACAAAAGATACCAGATACCCAAAGCAATCTTGAAAAAGAAAAGCAAAGTTGGAGGCATCACAATTCAAGTTATATCACAAAGCTGCAGTGATCAAGACACTTTGGTACTGGCAAAAAAGCAGATAGATTGATCAATGGAACAGAACAGAGAACCCAGAAATGGACCCTCAACTCTACAGTCAACTAATCTTCAACAAAGCTGGAAAGAATATCCAATGGGAAAAAGACAGTCTCTTCAACAAATGGTTGGGCAGTAATATGCAGAAGAATGAAACTGGGCCACTTTCTTATACCATATATGGATTAAAGACCTAAATATGAGACAAGAAACCATCAAAATCCTATAGAAATACAGGTAGCAACCTCTTTGACATTGGCTGTAGCAACTTCTTAGGAGATACATCTCCTGAGGCAAGGGAAACAAAAGCAAAAGTGAACTATTAGAACTTCATTATGATAAAAAAAAAAAAAAACTTCTGCCCAATGAAGGAAACAACCAACAGAACTAAAAGGCAACCTGTGGAATTGGAGAAGATATTTGCAAATGACATATCTGATAAAGGCTTAGTAACCAAAATGTGGCTCAGTTGGTTAAGCATCTGCCTTCGGATCAGGTCACGATCTCAGGGTCCCGGGATCAAGCCCCGCATCAGGTTCCCTGCTCAGGGGGCAGTATGCTTCTCCCTCTGCCTGCCACATCTCTCTCTCTCTGTCAAATAAGTAAATAATATCCTAAAAGAAAAAAAAGAACTTGTCAAACTCAATACTCAAAGAAAAAATAATTCAGTTAAGAAATGGGCAGAAGACATGAACAGACATTTCTCCAAAGACGACATATAGATGACTAACAGACACAATGAACGGACACTCAATATCACTCATCATCATGGAGATACAAATCAAAATTATGATGAGATACCACCTCACACATGTCTGAATGGCTAAAATGAAAAACATAGGAAACAACAGACATTGGCGAGGATCCAGAAAGGAAAACTGTCTTACACGGTCGGTGGGAATACAAACTGGTACACCCACTCTGGAAAATAGTATAGAGGTTCCTCAAAGTTAAAAATATAACTATCATATGACCCAGCAATTGCATTACTAGGTATTTACCCAAAGAATACAAAAATACTGATTTGAAGGGGCAAATCTACCCCAATGTTTACAGCAGCATTATCAACAATAGCTAAATTAGGGAAAGAGCCCAACTGTCCACTGACTGATAAATGGATAAAAAAATTGTGGCATATTTATACAATGGAGTATTATCAGCCATTAAAAGGAATGAAATCTTACCATTTGCAACAATGTGGATGGAGCTAGAATGTGTTATGCTAAGTAAAATAAGTCAGAGAAAGACAAAGTATGATTTTACAGTATGATTTTACTTATACAGTATGAATTTAAGAAACAGAACAGATGAAGACAAGGGGAAAAAGAGAGGTAAATCATAAAACAGACTCTCAACCATATGGAATAAATTGAGAGTTGCTGGAGGGAAGGTTGGGGGGAGTAAGTTAAATGGCTGATGGGTATTAAGGAGGGCACTTGTGATGAGTGCTGGGTGTTATAGGTAAGTGATGAATCACTAAATTCTACTCCTGACACTAATATTACACTCTATGTTAACAAGTAGAATTTAAACACAAACTTCTTAAAATAGAAAAAAATAAGAAAGATAAAGATAGAAATTAGTCACTAGGATACCCTATAATCAGTTTATAGCAAATTTTCCAAAAAGTGCTACAGGTAGTAAAAGATAGGTAAAACTGGCTTAGAATAAAGGCTTTAGAGAAGAAATGTCACATGAAATATTAAGGAAATTAGCAGATGCTGAACCGATGGACAAAAAGACAAAGGATATTCTCAATGGAGGGGAGAAGTAAAAATTACAGAGGTTCAAAAGAATACACAATATTCTGCGAACTTCAGGAAGCTTTTTGGAGAGTAGCAAATGAGAAGAAAGAGGCATGAGAAAGGTCACAAAGATGCCTATTACACTAAATAGCTGGACCTCTGTCTGACTGAAGGAGGTAAGCCAGGAGAGTGATGTAATCATTAAAAAGATCCTGGCAGGAGTGTGAAAGACAGAGGAAGGACAAGACTGAGGCAAAGGACTAAATCACATGAGACAAAACTGTCTTGACCTAATGGTTTATGGAATTATAGTGACCCAATTCATCATCAGTGGTCATTAGGTCTATTACCCAATGGGTCTCAAATTCAGATAGATATTTAGAGACTCTAGGTGCTGATTTATTTTAGAAAACTGTTTATCTACCACAATCTCAATCAAAAATTATGGCAGGAAATTCATAAGAATTCTATCAAGATGTCAAAATATTAATAACAAGTAGTTATGGGTAGTGGGGATATAGGTCACATTTTTCTTCTTGTTAATCATATATTTCAAATTTTCTACAGGGTAAAATTAAAAATAAATCCTAGGGGTGCCTGGGTGCCTCAGTGGGCTAATAAGCCTCTGCCTTCAGCTCAGGTCATGGTCTCAGGGTCCTGGGATCGAGCCCCACATCGGGCTCCCTGCTTGGCAGGGAGCCTGCTTCCCCCTCTCCCTCTGCCTGCCTCTCTGCCTACTTGTGATCTCTCTCTCTCCCTTTCTGTCAAATAAATAAATAAAATCTTAAAAATAAATAAATAAATAAATCCTAGAGCAATTCTTTGAAACTTAAAAGCTACACCTGGCATTAACCCTAAAGAGCCAGAGATTCCTTCACCACATAAGTGACCCAAATCCTCCCTTCACCACCATGGCCCATTATACATAAAATACTCATTCCTATATTAGAACCTAAACTAATATCCTCTCTTTTTCTGTAACACCCTCTTGTTCTGAATGTCTATCTAAATTCCAACTTCATACCACAAGCTATACTGATTTTGTAAATGAATTACCAAAAGCTCATTAGCTGCCCCATACATTGTGACACTCAATCACATCATTTATTGAAAGCCTTTCTAAATCGTTCTCCAGCCGTTCATGCGGCTTTTTTACAAGAATATTAGAGCAAAATTAGTCCTATTCCAAAACAAATATTCAGACATGATTCATTTATGGGTATCCCTGCATATAATTATACCAATGAATTGATCAACTGCAAGTTTATGTATATAACCACTACTAAGGAGTTTTCAAATCTATCATCTCAGAAAAAAATTGTCTACCATTAATGAGTTGAATTGTGTCCCCCCAAAAATATACTGAAGTCCTAACTTTCAGTATCTCTGAATGTGACCTTATTTGGAAAGAGAGTCATTGCAGATGTTCAATCTTAGATGAGGTCATAAGGGTAGGCTCTAATCCAGTATAAATGGTGTGTTTATAAAGAAAAATATGGACACAGAGACAGAAACACACACACAGAGGTTACCACATGAAGATGAAGGCAGGGATCAAGATGATGCTGCTACAAGACAAGGTACACCAAAGATTCCAATAAACCACACTTTAGGAGAGGGGCATGAAACAGAGTATCTTCCTCACAGCCACTGGAAGGAACTAATGCTGACGACATCCTGATCTTGGACTTCAAGACTCCAGAACTAGACAACAATAAATGCCTGTTGCTTATGCTACCCCTTTTGTGGTACTTGGTACATTAGCCCTAGCAAATTAATATACCTACTAAGGGAAACCATGATTTTTCCCCCCTGGAAGTCACTAAAGACAAAACATTCCAAAGAAAGACTACAAAAAAGAAATAATAAGCTTTCTTGCTATTCATTTTTCAATCTGCCTGCAAGAGTGGTATTTTATACCTAAGCCATCCTAGTGCCAAAAAATTCTAAGGGCAGAGTTTCATCTAGATAGTACCATTTACACATAAAACAGCACATAATCAAATGGAGAGAATATTATTCTATAGCTACCGGGACATGAAAATACCATGAAATTATATAGAGTTCCTTTGTTTTGTAAAAGAGTTGCTCTATGCTTTTTTATGTGCCTGTGAGAATACTATTTGGCCCTTATAATCAAAAGGTAATATAATCAGTTACTTGATAAGAAGCAGTGAAATCAGCATACATCAGGCATGGGCTCTTAAGTGACACATACTTCACTTCAAATCCTTGCTGTGTTACTCATCTTCTATGTGACTTGACTGTGCAAATTACTTAACCACATTTGAGCCTCAAATTCACCTAAAAATGAGAATTTTACATCTTACGTAAACTGATTAAATACTATATATAATATGCTTAGCATACAATAAGAAGGTTTTACTATCTATATAAAAAGTAAAATTCATAAATTAAGGATTTTTTACAATTCTCTCAGGTAGGATAACCATTAGGCAAGTTTATGTAAGAACAAAACTCTCCGTCATACACACTATATATAAAAATATGGCCTTTGGCTAGTTCCTTAAAATGCAGGCTTTTCAGAATTTTAAAACTATTTGTCAAAATTCCGAACACAGGGATGACTAGTTGGCTCAATTGGTTAAGCATCTGCCTTCGGCTCAGGTCATGAGCCCCGGGTCTCCGGATTGAGCCCTGCACCAGGCTCCCTGCTCAGCGGAGAGCCTGTTTCTCCCTCTGCCTGCCACTCCCCCTGCTTGTGCTCTCTCTGTCTCTCTCTCTCTCTCTGACAAATAAATAAATAAAATCATTAAAAATTTTTAAAAATCCAAAACACATTTAAAAGTATTAGTATTGGAACTGAAATATAAATTGGATCTTGGTGACTTTTGGCTCTGTCACAAACATCAGTTGGTATGTTGCTTTCAAAGCTCTATAATATTACTCCCTTATTCTTTCAGATCACTAAGTTCCAGCGAGTCCAAAACAACTACCTTTACATCTTAGAATGACATGAGACTGAGTCTAATAGTATAGCATAATACAATGTAATCTTCTACCAAATATTACTGATATGTTTTTGTCTTTTTTAAAATATAAATCTTATAAAATACACATCTCAAAAATGTAACTAAATAAAAAGGGACTTATTTTAGCATTGTGTATTTGTTTTGAGAAATGTATAAATAATGCAAAACACAATCAATCTCCAAAATTCAAAAGGACCTTGTTACCTCACGTGAACACTCTACACAAAATACAAATTATACTTCGACTTTTATTGCAATAATTATAAACTGAAACTTATATCTGCATCTACATATAGTGAGATAAAAGAAGCAACACAACTAAATCCAAAAAGACTATAATTATTATATGGAGAATAGGGGTATTTTTGTTCAACCTTTTTCAAAAACAGCTATCTACCTTGGTCAAATGTGTTAGCAAATATATCAACAACCCGTTTCTCCTTGTTTGACAGGCAAATAGTAATTATTCTCAGCATCTTTTAGTAAACTTTGGTGAGCTATAAAAACATGTTCACATGTAATGCTATAAAAAAGGTTCAATGCTAAAATTCAATGATATTATCATGAAAGCTAAAGGGGAGTCAAAACCAAACACAAGTATTTTTCTAGATATTTTTGAAAACATGTTTGCCTTCATACTTAGTTTAATTCCTAATTTTAAGTTAAATGTACTTTGTTAGTTGAATTTTTAAAAAATGAACCTGCTTCTTCCTAAAAAGCATCACAAAGGGGTACCTGGGTGGCTCAGTTGGTGAAGGCTCAGGTCATGATCCTGTAGTCCCCCGGATGGAATACTGCCACCAGGCTCCCTGGCTCAGCAGGGAGTCTGTGTCTCCCTCTGACCCTCCCGCTTCTCATGTTCTCTCTCTCTCTCTCTCATTCTCTCTCTCTAATAAATAAATAAAATCTTTTTTTAAAAAAGGCAGCACAAAGGCTGCTTTTCAGAAAGTTAGGCAATTGTTTTTTATTTAGAGAGAGATAATTAGGTTGGCATAATTCAACAAGATAGAGTACTAGGAAAAATTCTTAAATCTTATACTTAAAAAAAAAAAAAACAATTTAGGGGCAACTGGGTGGCTTAATCCATTAGGTGTCTGACTTCAGCTCAGGTCATGATTCCAAGGTCCTGGGATTGAGCTCCGCATCAGGCTCCCTGCTCAGAAGGGAGTCTGCTTTTCCCTCTCCCACTGCTCCCCGCCAAGCCCCTGCAGCTCATGCTCTCTCACTCCCTCTCTCTCAAATAAATAAAATCTTAAAAAAAAAAAAA
>RCUC01122797.1:0-17723 GCA_003697995.1 Taxidea taxus jeffersonii
TTGGATGGTGGGTCTTGTTCAGAGAAAGTAAGGAGAGAAACTGAGGAGGATAAAAGTACGAATTCAAAAGCGAGTGCCATCCTATTGAGACGGGACCCTCGTCCTCCGCTTGGATTAGGGTTGGGAGTCCAGAAGCGTAAGCGCGGGTCTCCTGGAATGGTGGGGCCTAGTGTTGCCTGTTTTGTCATCTGATCACGGAGATACCGCTCTCTTTCCCTCCCACTTCACTCATTAACTTATTAAGCAAACAGTACAGACCATTCGTTCCAAGCACCGGGTGCGGTGTCCGGAAACAAGTGGTTCGTTTGGAACGAGCAATACAGAACAGGAACGTGAAAGCGCTCGATAAACGAAGTTCATTTGCGCGGTGTCTTTCTTCACGCGCCAGATTCAGAAAGGAAGTGTGGCCTCCTCATTTTGTTCGTTTCCTTATGCATTGATTCACTCAACAGACAGTTACTAAACGTCAGGTCTGGGCCAGCATTTCCCTAAGTAGTTTACAGTAGCGAAACAACGTCCCTTCTCAGAGCTCTGACATATGGGGAAACAGAGGCTCCATGGTGAGGAAGTATTTTGCCAAAAGCCGGTTAATGGCAGAGCTGGAACCAGAACCCAGGTCTTTGATTCCCCGTCTACTGCTTCTCCCACAATATTCTCCCAAAATATTCCCTGTGGAATATTTTGAAGGTAAATCTATTTGGCTCACAGTGTTAGGACATCAAAACTTGTGGGGACTTTAGGGAACGATTTATGCCCTCAGGGTTCAAGCAAAAACTCTTTCCATCCGGAAGGATTTTTTGTCATCTGTTCATGGATTTATTAGCTTCCCCTCTTTTTTGGTGAGTAGTATTATCTCAAATCTCCTTCAGGTTTGTTTCAGTCACGCATTCATCACAAATTTATAGAGTGTCTATTCTGTGTCACGTGTTTCGGTGTTAGGGATACAGTTGTTAATAAGTCCGACTAAATATTTGTCTTCATAGAGCATATATTCTGATGGAGGCAAAAACACAAACGTGGGATATAATTTTAGAAAGTGGTAAATTATGGAGAAAACTAGAGCAGTGTATTAGATTACTGAGATGGGAGGAATGGATTACATTTCATTCTGATGATACTAGAGCAGTATGAGGAGTAGTGGAGTAGTTTGAGGAGAAAATGGGAGGTGAAGTAGACACTGTAAGTATAGACAACTCTTTGGGAAACTGGATAGGAACATGGAGTCTAAGGGTATTTTTGTTTTTCTTTGAAGATGGGAGATTTTTAACAGCTTATTGTGTGCCCTGGGAACACTCTAGTAGGTAGAGAGAAATGGATAAAGAATTGATGCAGAATGAGGGCTAAATTGCCGGAAGAATCTTTAAGTAGGTGAAGGAAAATAGTGCAACAAACCATATTCTTGGCCAGACATCCATCCATCCGTCCGTCCATCCTTCCTTCTTTCCTCCCTCACTTCCTCTCTCTCTCTCTTTCTTTCTTCTCTCTTTATTCCCCCAGACATCTTTTTTTCTGCTGCCGCCAATTTCTGTAAGGATGACCCATCCCAGTCTGTTACCAACTCCATGGAAAACAAGAGTCAGATCACGAGTTAATATTTCATTAAGCACTGAAGTAGTGTATCAGGCAGATTTCCTGGCTCATTGTACATTGTGATACATTGGCTCATGTACTCAGTGATAGTTATTCAAGCAGTTTTCAAAGGACTCCAGATCAATAAAACAGGTCTTTATGATAAATAAAACAGGAGTTTATAATTTGGTACAGTGGTTCTTAACCAGGGATAATTTACCCATCTGGACGTTTGGCAGTGTCATTTGGTTATGACTGGAGGACAGGAATGCTATGGCATTTACTGTACCCTGGACAGAGGCCAGGAATGCTGCTGGGCTCTTATAATGAACATGATAGCCCCCTACAAACAGAATTATCTGGTCCAAAATGTCAGTGTTTGAGCTCAGAAACCCTGATCTGGTAAGAGAAGTAGAATGTAAAAAAATTAAAATTCAGGTAGGATGCGATATACTGTTAAAGCAATATAATGTGCTACAGTAGATCAGAGGAATTTGTAGTTGTATTTGGGCAAATCAAGTAAAGCTTCTTGGAAGAGAACAGTTCTGTTCTAGGACTTAAAGTAAGATTCTACAGGTGAAGATGAAAGATAGGCATTTCCAATAGGATATAACTTGAGGTAACACATGACACCAGGAAAGAGGGAAACAGAATGTAGTAGTTTAGTTTGGGTAGGGCATAGAGTGTATATAGGAGATTAGGAGATGAGGTTAGAGAGGTAGATTGGGTTTAGAAACTGGGAATCCCAGGCAAATGATTTACCTCTTTACCTGTTCTTGGAATTCTTAGAGCATGTGAAACCTCTTTACCTGTTCTTGGAATTCTTAGAGCATGTAAAATCTGTAATTTCTTTTCTGTGTGTACCAACCCAATTCAGTTACAAGGTTCTGAAGGCAGGTACCTACCTATCTTATTCTCTCCACAGGCCTGGGAGAGTAGCAGGTGTACATATTATTTATTGATTTAGATAGATAGATAAGATTGGGTCTGGTGTTCATCAGCTTGTCAGCTACATTAGTGCAGCTAACCAAAGATTCACATATTTGCTTTTGATCATTCCAGAAAAGAAACAAAGCCAGTGGTGGCTGAGACAGTGGAAGAGGTGAAGAAAGAACCTATTTTGGTGTGTCCACCCTTACGAAGCCGAACATACATACCACCTGAAGATCTCCAGAGTCGTGTGGAATCTTATGTCAAAGAAATTTTTGGCTCATCTGTACCTAGCAATTGGCAGGATGTGTCCCTGGAAGATGGTTATCTGAAATTCGGTTTGTTGGCACGTTTAGCTGATGACTTGGGCCATGCAGTTCCCAACTCCAGGCTTCACCAGATGTGTAGGGTCAGAGATGTTCTTGATTTCTATAATGTGCCTATTCATGATAGATCTAAATTTGATGAACTTATTGCCAGTAACCTGCCTCCCAATTTAAAAATCACTTGGGATTACTGAGCAATTCAGTAGATTCAATTCAGAAGAGGAGCATGTTGGAATCATTTTGTCCTGAGCAAGGGGTTGGTTATTAGACTTGATACTTTACCATGTAAAATGCTGTCAGAACTGTTTTCTAAACCCACTTTTTCAATGAAAAAATTCATATGGAAGAATTAATTACCTCTTTTTTTCCTCATGTCATGAATTAACAGCAGAATTTTCTTTTTTCACATTTGCTGAAAAAAAATTTTTTTAATGGAATCTAATCATCAATCATGTATGAGAATTTCCTTCCCTGGAGGACACAGTATTTAAACTTGTTCTTACGATGTGAGCCTATTATATGTTCAGACATGATGTTTATTCTTCATAGGCATAAAATAATAGATGCAAAAACATGTTTTAATCCTGTTAGGACTCTTAAATCTAAGGTGGTATTATGTAAAGTATAAATACAAATAAGGAAACTTGGATATTTGTAAAAGAAATGTAAAAATCTATGTTGTTTATTTTAGCAAGTTGTTTCTTTCACTGCTTTACTTCACAAATAGAAATAGTAGAAAATGACAGTGTTCATTCTAGATTAATCTCTTGGAATTAAAGTGCATTTTTTGAAGAGTATTGTGTGTTTTAAATTTTTTTAAAGGTGAAATTTGCTTCTCTGTCTTGTCATTTTCTTAAGTATTATATATGAAAAAAATTAGAGTATATGCCAACTAGGAAGTGCTGTGACTTTTTTTAAAATAAGAGATATGCCAGATTCTATATCTAAGTGAATATTCTCTTCAAAGGAGATGATGTTTATGTCAAATATTTTATCTTTTCTGTCACTTTTTTCTGACAGAAAAGGGGCATGTACTCTAGCAGGGCAGGGGGTGGGATGCAGAGAGAGTGGGAGAAAGAATCTTTTTTTTTAAAGATTTTATTTATTTATTTGATAGAGATCACAAGTAGGCAGAGAGGCAGGCAGAGAGAGAGGAAGGGAAGCAGGTTCCCTGCTGAGCAGAGAGCCCGATGTGGGGCTCAATCCCAGGACCCTGAGATCATGACCTGAGCCGAAGGCAGAGGCTTTAACCCACTGAGCCACCCAGGCGCCCCGGAGAGAGAATCTTAAGCAGGCTTCTTACCCAGCATGGAGCTATGATGTAGGGCTTCATCTGATGACCTGAGCTGAAATCCAGAGTTGGCCACTTAAATGAGTAACCCAGGTGCCCCCTTTTCTGTAACTTTAAAAGTGGCTTTGAATACTTACGGATGTCCACTAGGGTGGTCTTTGCAGACTTTGGTGTAGTTACTCAATTTGTGGAAATACTCAAGTAGCTAGTTACCAGATAGTTCTGAACTACAGATGTTAAGTGAGGAAGTGATTAAATTAGGAATTATTTTTGTTTAGACTTCAGATATGGCTAGAGAGTAATAAGATGGAGAAGGAATTTCATGTATTTCATCTTGACTACTAATAGTTCTGAAAGAAAAGTGATAGTTTTTATACGAAGGAAATTGCATATATTCTCTTTTCCAGGGTGACTACTTTGAAGAGGGCAAAAGTCAAATGGTTATATAAATTCTGGCATAGTAATAAAATTGGTTACATTATAGTCATACCCATAAATGTCATCAACAGACAATGAGATTTTTAATAATCTGCACATTAAAGAACATCAGAAGTTTCTGAAGCCCTGGAGCTTAAATATCAGAGCTGAATAATTTCTTGTATGTGAGAAAGTTTCCATATGGAAATAGTTGAATTTAACTTATAGGATTTTATTATCTCATTTCCCACACATCTTTTACTTCTGGAGACACAGAAAAATGTGCAAAGGGCATGATGGAAGTAATAGATAGTAAAGGGAGTATGGAAAAAACACTTGGTTTCACCTGGAGAACTGCAAAACCAGGCTGCATATGGATGTAAAGGCAGAAGGACTTATTTCTTTGTAGCCTGGAGCAGTGTTTCTCAAAATTTAACGTGCATATGAATTACTTGGAGATTTTTTTAAAATGCAGATTCTGATTACATAGATCAAGAGTGGGTCCTGAGCTTCTGTATGTCTAAAAAGCTCCTAGGCAATGCTGTTCATGTTTTGAGTAACATGACCCTAGACCCTAGTATTAAAGTGGGAAGGTACCATCCCTGAAGCAGTGGTCCTGAAAAGTTGAGCTAATGGACAAGATAAACCACATCCATTAACAACACTAGAAGGTGTCACTGTTTGACAGTCCAATGCAATAAATCTATCAATGATGACCTTTAGTTTTACTGAAAAGGTTACATTAGTTAGATTTGCTATCTTGTTTTCTTTCTTTTTTTTTTTAAGATTATATTTATTTATTTGACAGAGAGAGAGAGATCACAAGTAGGCAGAGAGGCGGCAGAGAGAGAGGGGGAAGCAGGCTCCCCACTGAACAGGGAGCCCAATCTGGGGCTCGATCCCAGGACCCTGAGATCATGACCTGAGCTGAAGGCAGAGGCTTAACCCACTGAGCCACCCAGGTGCCCCTATCTTGTTTTCTGAGGTAACCAAGCATGGTGTAATTATAAATGGTTTACATTTTTAAAAATTAAGTAATTGCTATATAAAAGAGTTCTCAATTATAGTTAGCTGGGCCTTTCAATCAGTAAACAGATTTACCTAAAACCTGGTAATAAAATATTCAGTGTTAATAGAAATAGATTTGCACAGACAGTTGTATTTTAAACTCATTTTTTTTTAAGATTTTATTTATTTATTTCTGTCAGAGAGAGAGAGAAAGAATGGGAGTGAGCACAGGCAGATAGAGTGGCAGGCAGAGGCAGAGGGAGAAGCAGGCTCCCTGCCGAGCAAGGAGCCCGATGCGGGACTCGATCCCAGGACGCTGGGATCATGACCTGAGCCGAAGGCAGCCGCTTAACCAACTGAGCCACCCAGGCGTCCCCAGACAGTTGTATTTTAATCCATATAGATAGACTTCTTCCTCTCTTCTGTTCTTTTTTATTTTAACGTCATTTCTCTGGTTATAAAAGCACATTTTTTCTTAAAGATTTTATTTATTTATTTGACATACAGAGATCACAAGTAGGCAGAGAGGCAGACAGAGACAGGAAGGGAAGCAAGCTCCCTGCTGAGCAGAGAGCCCGACACGGGGCTCGATCCCAGGACCCCGGGATCATGACCTGAGCCGAAGGCAGAGGCTTTAACCCACTGAGCCACCCAGGCGCCCCTAAAAGCACATTTTTAAGAATTTGGGAAAGCAAATACCATTTTTGTCTTACTACTCAGATAATCACTAACATATTGGTGTATTCCCAAATGAAAAAAAACTTTTTTTTCCTATATTTTAAAACTTACTGTCACATTGTCCTGTTCCCTTCACTCTATGATCATTTCTGCTTATTTTAAGATAGTCTTAAGAGTAACAGATTTGACTAATAACATATTCTGTAACTGAATGTTAGGTACAGTAGTCCTTTCTTAACCGTGGGGGGATATATTTCAAGGCCCCCAATGGATGCTGAAACCCTGGATAGTATTGAACCCTATATATGCTATATTTTTTCCTATACATTCAGACCTGTGATAGTTTATAATTAGGTACTGTAAGAAATTAGCAATAACTAATATTAAATAGAAGAATTAGGGACGCCTGGGTGGCTCAGTTGGTTAAGCGGCTGCCTTTGGCTCAGGTCATGATCCCGGCGTCCTGGGATCGAGTCCCACATCAGGCTCCTTGCTCGGCAGGGAGCCTGCTTCTCCCTCTGCCTCTGCCTGCCACTCTGTCTGCCTGTGCTCACTCTCTCTCGCTCTCTCTAACAAATAAATAAATAAATAATCTTTAAAAAAATAAAATAAATAGAAGAATTATAACAATATGCTGTAATGAAAGTTATATGAAGGTGGTCTTTCAAAATACTGTGCTAAACTGGGGGCACCTGGGTGGCTCAATGGGCTAAGCTTCTGCCTTCGGCTTAGATCATGATCTCAGAGGCTCTCTGCTCTGCGGCGAGCCTGTTTCCCCCTCTCTCTGCCTGCTTCTCTGCCTACTTGTGATCTCTTTCTCTCTGTCAAAGAAATAAATAAAATCTTTTAAAAATATATATTGTACTATACTCACACTTCTTATGATGATGTGAGATGATAAAATGCCTATTTGTGATGAGATGAAGTGAGTTGAATAACCCAGGTGTTGTGATGTAGAATTAGGTAGGCTGCTATTGACCTGAGGATTACATCAGGATTGTTTGCTTCCTGATTGGGGTTGGACACAGGTAAATCAAATTGGAAGGTGTATCTAGCTAAGGATGGGGAGGACCACTGTAATCTTTCAACCAATATGCTGTTACTGGATATTTAAGTTATTGCCAGTTTTTTGCTTTTATTTTTATCTATTTTTTAAAATACAACTTTTTTAGTTCTTTGTGTATTAGTCTGCCATAAAACTCCCTTTTACTCAGAAGTGGAAGTCGTTCCACTGTAAATTTCTTGACTTTGATCCTAGGAATGGGCAACTTGGTCTTTGTTTGTTTGTTTATAAATATTTATTAATCTCAAGTCATCCTTTTGGCAGTATTTTTTTAGTAAGCTCTACACCCAAAGTGGGGCTTGAACTCATGACGCCAAGATTAAGATTCACATGCTCTCCTGACTGAGGCAGCCAGACACCCCTGTCCTACTTCTTTGATTTGTAATCCCATTAACATGTGTTCTGTGTATCCTAAGAGATTAAATGACAGGTACTTTGAACTCAGTCATATCTGCACACATGAGCTTATCTGCAGTTACTTTTTTTTTCCCTATCTTATTTTTGTTAGGTTATTTCACAGTGCAAAAGTCCTAAAGCTTTTACTTGTATGAGTCCTAAGTTCAAAAGTAGTCTCTAAAATTAACTTCTGATTCAGCAGAATTTCAATGTTAGTTGTATAGTAGCAAACGGCAACTACCATCAAATTTATTTTTTTTAAAAGATTTATTTATTTACTTGACAGACAGAGATCACAAGTAGGCAGAGAGGCAGGCAGAGATAGAGAGAGGGGGAAGCAGGCTCCCCGCAGAGCAGAGAGCCCGATGTGGGGCTCGATCCCAGGAACCTGGGATCATGACCTGAGCCGAAGGCAGAGGCTTAACCCACTGAGCCACCCAGGCGCTCTGTGAGGATATTTCTTAAAGGTCTTATATATTTACGCAATTCAGGAATGCTTTCTGGTAGTGAAATGTAATAAACTAAGAAAATGAAGGAAAAACTGATAATGTTTGAAAAGAAGTATAAGTTGAACTAAGGCTAATGACCTTTCATTGACTTTCTGTTTGGGAACACTGGTTGATCCATGTGATATTTAAGTAGAAACATAATGGATAATGTATGGAAGGAAGTCTACACCTTTAGGCTTATTTAGAGTAGCACTGTGTCTAATCTTTCCATGATTATCATAGTGTAGACCCTTGATAAATTCTTATTGAACTACTAATCAATTTGACTAAGAGTTGGAGATATAAATTCCATTCCTGGCTGCCATGTATGTGTGCCTTATGTATACTCAATTTCTTGAATATTTTTACAAGGGAAATAGAGTACTTTGGGGCTATAAAATCACTTGTTTTTAAGCTTTTCAGGGAAAAATGTCCTATTCACCATCAGATTCTCATTCTCAGCACTTGTCTCTCTGCAGGCTCATTCTCATCAGCATGTATTCATGCCGATGTCTACCCCATTGCTCGCTCTCTCCCTCTGAACACACACACACACACACACACACACACACACACACATTAAAAACAGAACACAATGTTAACAGATACTGTCAATACCTTGTCTATATAGGCTTCTCCTAGTGGTATTATTGCACAAGCCTGAATCACAATATCAGACCTTGGATTCCTGTGCCTGATAGTTTTTTGGGGCCTCCAGAGTCCCCTTTACCTCTCAGCTTGGCAGGATGGAAGTGGTGGGAAATTAAGGCTCCTTCTTCCCCCACCAGTCAGCCCTCAACCAACAATTTATTAGATACTTCCCATTGTTCCTTTGCGCTCATGTTTCCTGGAAACCTCTCAAAGTACACTACTTGCTTTTGAGTTCTTATCTCAAAGTAGGGTTCTCGAGGAATGCAAGGTAGGACACAAAGCAAATTCTTGACTTGTCCTTCAACTACCACTCTATTTCCCTTCTTAATCTGGAATAATTCAGCTGTCATATTCATTCCTCATCCCTACTCTTACCAGGCAGTCTCCTGTCTCTCAAAATGCAGGAGGATTTACACATGGTATAGCAAATAGCAGTTTCAGATTTGAACTTGCTTAAATTATCAATTGACAGCAGTCTTTCTTTCAGCTTCCTTCACCCCACTGGGATATAACTCTTCAAGGATTTGATCTTACACAGTTGTGAGAACTGGTTTAGTAGTCTCCAAAAGGTTTTTGTCTTTGCAACTGGTGGCTGATCTCATTGAGCCCTTTACTAGTGTCCAACCTACAGAACACAGGAGCACAATAAACAGCTGTTGTATAGCTTTACGTTTTTGAGTGGTTTATTACACAGCCTAGTACAGGAACAACTGTTTCTTTTGGGGTTACTTAAATATTTGTGTGTGTGTGTGTGTTATTCTAGAGAATATAATAGGTACCTAAGAAGTCTAGCTCTTGGTTAAAAACCTATGTGTGATTTTCCAGAACTGACCATAGGCAATTACAAAGGCTTTAGTTGGCAGGCATCATGATGGAATGCTGCCCTTCCAGCACCAGACTTGGGGTACAACCAGTGCATGACGATCTCTGAAAAAAGTTGGAGGCAAGGACTCAGGCCACTTGGTAGTTCTGGTCTCCCTAGTCACTAGTCACACAGGCTGGTCGTATCCTCATATTTGCCTTTCCTGCCCAGGAGCTTTCATTATAGATCTCTTTATCATCAGACTTTTGCTCAAGGTCCAAAGTCTTCAGGTGTGTGTGCTGAGGCCTCTTTATGCAAGAAGGAGGGATGCTGGGAAACATTTTCTTTCACTCTCATTCAGCAACCAGTTCTTTTCTACTTCTAGCCCTTCCCCTCACTCCACCCGGACTTCAGAACTGCTGGATCCTTGGTTTGGAGTCCCTCAACAGTGAACCCACCCCCACAGCTGGCTGACCTGCCAATTTCAGATCCTTGATCCTTGTCTTGATCAGGCACTTTCTCCTTCACAGTAAGTGATTAAAAGCTTGACTCTTGTTCTCGCCTTGCTGCTTTCATTAGCTACTCTAACACCTAAGCTGCTCGGCTTTCTCTGTCTTCCTGGGATCGGCTGAGCTCCTAATAGTGCCTTTAAATTGTTACAGTCTGCCTGCAAATACTCTTGTACTGCTTGAAAAATAATAAGATAATAATCTTAAACAATATAATTCTATTTACTGCATTCCCACCTTTTTGTTGTTATATTTCTATGTGTTCTTTAAACCCCAGAAGACATTATTATTTTTATTTTAAAGTCTTTTAAGTGCTTTTAAATACACACATGTGTATGTGTGTATACATATTAAAGACTTTTTTTTAAGATTTCATTTATTTGGGAGAGAGACAGAGAGAGCACAGGCAAGGGAAAGGGTGCTCACTATGTCTTCTAAAAACCGCCCCCAAAACGGAAAAAAAAAAAAAAACAAAACCAGCACAACAAAGTTCCTGTCTGATCATTCCATTCTCTTGGCTATTTCTGTGCCTCTTGATATGGACTGTTTGCTCCCATCATCATCATGGATCAATTTTCTTGATTCTCTTGTGTCTTATAATTTTTACAATCATACTCCAGATATTTCATATAAAAGAGATGACTAAAATAAGTAATATTACCTCAAGAAAAGAGCAAAGCCCTACCCTGTCAGGATGTTAGAATTAAAGGCTGAGGGGAGCCCAAGTGGCTCAGCGGGTTAAAGCCTCTGCCTTCAGCTCAGGTCATGATCCCAGGGTCCTGGGATCAAGCCCAGCATCAGGCTCTCTGCTCAGTGGGGAGCCTGCTTCCCCCCCCCCCTTCTCTCTGCCTGCCTCTCTGCCTACTTGTGACCTCTCTGTCAAATATATAAATAAAATCTTAAAGAAACAAAAAAGAATTAGGGGCTGAACCCATCTGACCTATGGTTGACCTGGGTCTGGGCTTGCTGCTGCTTTATCCGAGCAGGTGCACCACTGCCTTCAGATATCTCTGGGTATGGGATTAGGCCTTCTTCATTAGAAGAAACTTCGGGCTAAGCATTGGTGAACGTCTCGAGATATCTTTGGCTTTTTATGTCCATAGCTTTTCTAACTGTAGGATATTTCCTTCTGACTTAGAATTCTTCTAGAAAAAGGGTCACTAAGGAAATTTCTTTCCTTGTAGTCCCACACATGACTTTCTGAGCCCAGGGAAATCTCTCTATTTGGCTATCTCCTCCATCCTTTTGAAGTTAGCTGCTTTGCTTTATATGAAAGACCTGCAATGCCTCAGACAGATTTCTCCCAGCTCATGCCTCTGCTATCATTCTTTGATGTATTGTCCTAGAGCATGTGGCCAAATCCTTAAAAGTTGGCACCTGGAGAAGGACTCTGGCTGGGATCTCTGAGAATTCTAATCTATTAAAACAGCCTGCACACACCCATTAAAATTGCATTAAATGGGGCACCTGGGTGGCTCAGTGGGTTAAGTTGCTGCCTTCAGCTCAGGTCATGATCTTGGGGTCCCGGGATCAAGTCCCTCATCAGCTCTCTGCTCAGCAGGGAGTCTGCTTCCTGCTCTCTCTCTGCCTGCTTGTGATCTCTGTCTCTGTCAAATAAATAAATAAAATCTTTTAAAAAATTGCATTAAATGTTCTGTTCATTTCTCCTCATTTTTCTTTATGGGGGATTCTTTTTTGCTGTTTTATCATAGATGAAATCACTTTATAGAAGAGAAAGTTTCCTTTCTCATAGGAGGAATCTATCACTCACTGGAGTTTAATCCATTTAGATTCCTGGCAATCTAATGAGTTTAAGAAAACAAAAAATTTTCACTTTGTCTTTATCCAGATAAGTTTAGGTTATTAGAATGGGAACAATGGCCATTTTTGTGACTTTCTTCACACTAACCCGAAGGAGAAAGGCATTCCTTAATCTTTAAGAGGGAGATTATGAAAAGCTTAGCAAATTTTTCTGTACCTGAACGTTTCAGCATCTGGTTTTGCTTATGAATGGATAAGCTTAACTATGAAGCTGTGAGTATTTTTTCTTTAGGGAGTAACACGTATGTAAGCCTCCTTGTTCTCCCCAAAGATTTTGTCCTCATTCTTTTGAGATTTGTCTGGTTTTCATGCTCTGTTAGTAGTGGAGTCACCAGTTCCATATGTGTAGATGTTTAACAAATCCCCTGTTTTCTTTTTTCATTTAAGAAGAGTATTTATTTATTTATTTCTTTGAGAGAGTGAGGAAGAGACTGCCAGTGGGGTGAGGAGCTGAGGGCAAGGGACAAGCAGACTCCGTGCTGAGCAGGGAGCCCGACATGGGGCTCAATCCCAGGACGATCATGACCTGAGCTGAAATCAAGACTTGGAACTTTAACCGACTGAGTCACCCAGGCGCCCCAACAAAGCCAATTTTTAGCCGCACATCTCACTCTTATCCTCTACTGCATCTAATTTTTCAAGGGCTCTGGATGGCCAATTGTGAGATCTTCCTTTGATGTGCTGATACCATTCATGCCTATTTGGCTGCTGCTTCCTTCACCCTGGTTCATAATTACTATAAAAGGTATCTACTTGTTTTATGTCTTCCACGAATTTGCCAAAAGCTCTCTGGTATCTTGAACTTGCAGATAATATCAGGATATTTTTATTTTTATTTATTTATTTTAAGCTTGTATTTATTTGTTTGTTTGTTTTGAGAGAGATCACAAGTAGGCAGAGAGGCAGGAAGAGAGAGGGGGGAAGCAGGCTCCCTGCTGAGCAGAGAGCCCAATGCGGGGTTCGATCCCAGGACCCTGAGATCATGACCTGAGCTGAAGGCAGAGGCTTTAACCCACTGAGCCACCCAGGTGCCCCTGTATTTGTTTATTCAACAGAGAGAGAGAGAGAGTGCGCACAAGCAGGGGGATTGGTGGGGAGAAACAGGCTCCCCACTAAGCAGGGAGCCTGATGCGGGGCTCAATCCCAGGACCTTGGGATGACGACCCCAGCCAAAGGCAGACACCTAAGGACTGAGCCACCTAGGCACCCCTATATCAGATATTTTTAGAGCTGAATCCCAAGCAGCCAGGTTCCTGGTCCAGTTCACCTTTCATTAATCTTATCACTGCCTTATTTGATTTTCCCATGTATGTATTTTTTATATCCAGGTTTGACTGCAAACATTACTGAGAATCATCCCAGGTGCCTCACTGTAACAATGATTCAGCTGACAGCTACCCCTGCAAGTGCACTTGTTGATGAACCCGTGCACATTCGTGCTACCGGCCTGCCTCCCTTTCAAGTAGTGATTCTTCAGGCATCCCTGGCAGATGAGAAGGGGAACCTGTTTCATTCTCAAGCCTACTATCAGGCCAATGAAGCTGGGGAGGTAGACCTGCAGCAGGCCCCTTCACTGGGAGGTGACTACATCGGAGTCCACCCTATGGGTCTCTTCTGGTCCCTGAAACCTGAAAAATTTTTAATGAAATTGGTGAAAAGAGATGTGATGAATAGCCCCTTCCTGGTCCAAATAAAACTTTATGATTCAAATTTACAATTGACCGACATCGCCACTACTGCTCCAAAAGTCAGCCTGACTTTGGAGAGGTGGTACGTAGCACCTGGTGTCAAACGGATCCAAGTTCGAGAAGGCCACCTTCGGGGAGCCCTCTTCCTCCCTCCTGGTGAGTAAAATTAACCTGGTTACTGTCATCCTTGTGTTTCCTCTTTCCGGTGCCTAGTCCTTCTAGAGGTTTAACTTGGATATGGATCGTACATAGTGTCATCCTTTCCAGCCTTAGAATCAGAGCTAACTCTGGGTCAGAACAAGAATATGGTGAGGCCCCATTCCAACTCAAATTGGATCTCAACAATTCTGAAGCTTATCTAAGGATATGACTATATGTAGTTTATGGAGTCCCTGCATTATGGGGCTTCATAGCTTTGGATTTATGTGAAATCCATCTGTGTTAAAGGCCACTACCTTAAGATTCATCTCCTGATATCGTGTCCCAGCTTCTTTTGGGAGTTCTGTCTTGCCTGAGTTTCAACTTAGCTGTAGGTCATTGCATCAAATAAGCTGATGATACCATGGACTGAAATGTTGCAAAAAATATAGAGGATGCAAAGAGACTCTATACCCTCTAGTTCCATAAATGTTGCATATTTATAGGACATTCCATACATCCACAGATACAAAACATGGTCCCTACCAGAAAAGTCAGTTTCCCACAGTGATCTCCACATACCAATAAGTGCTTCAAAACATGTACTGGTACATTTCTCAGGGTTTATTGTAGGACCAAATGAAGCAAAGTTAATTTCCCAGAAGTAGCCCTCAACAGGTCCGGGTCTCAGATGTGTCTAAGATCCCCTTCTTTAGGCATAAGCTTCGATCTGGGACACAGCTGTCATATCATCAGGATGTACTGCCTCTCTCTGCTTTCAGAAACAGAAACATGTAGAAGTGAGATGGGTAAAGGAAGCCTGAATTGTTCAAGGTGGTTCTTGAGAGCATAGAGTTATAAGTGATGTAGAAGGAATGAAATCTTCCCTTTCCACAATCATCCTGACCCATGCAGTCATAAATCTCAGTATTTTTATACCCAATAATTAGCATACAGACAACATTATTGTGTGTAGGGATGGGAAAGTAAGTGGCACAAATGTCTGTGCCTCTCCTGTTCCACCTCAGTTAAAAATCTACATACCAGTGATATCCCCATCACCTGGGGATGATGTGCTGGGTTAGAGGGTACTTTTGGTGAATCCTCTCGGATACTGCACGTTCTGTGTGTCCTGCTTATTCTGTGGGGGATACAAAAGAGCATTGAGCTGTGTGGGACCAAAAGAGGATTGAGTCAGGTCTCAAAACAATTCTCAAGTACAACATTCTTCCATGATCAGAGGCTCGTCCTCCCTCCTCCTGGCAAACAGGAGATGAAAAGCAACTTTATTCATTTATTGAAGCAGTATTTTTAAATATTTATTTAATTTAATTTATTTATTTGACAGAGGGAGAGAGAAAAAGAGAGGGAGGGCACACAAGCAGGCAGAGTAGCAGGCAGAGGGTGAGGGAAAGAAAGCTCCCTGCCAAGCAAGGAGCCCGACATGGGGCTCGATGCCAGGAACCTGGGATCATGACCTGAGCCGAAAACAGTGGCTTAAGCAACTGAGCCACCCAGGAGCTCCTTGAAGTGGTATTTTATTTAATTTATTTTTTTAAGGATTTTATTTATTTGTTTGGCAGACAGTGATCACAAGTAGGCAGAGAGGCAGGCAGAGAGAGAGGGAGGAAGCAGGCTCCCCGCTGAGAGGAGAGCCCCATGTGGGGCACAATCCCAAGACCCTGGGATCATGACCTGAGTGGAAGGCAGAGGCTTTAACCCACTGAGCCACCCAGGCACCCCTTGAAGTGGTATTTTAAAGCCAGGATATATTTAGAACCATTTTATTGCTCCCTTTCTCAAGGTGAGAAAACATAGTAATGATTTGTTTTGAAAATTCCCAATATCCTTTAAATCAAGTCACTCTTTTTTAAAAAATTTTCATTTTTAAGTAACATCTCACTTACTTATTTCTTTAAGTACTGACATGGGGCTTGAACTCAACCCCAAGATCAAGAGTCGCATGCACTACTGACTTAGCCAGCCAGGTATCCCCATGGATGGGACAAGTCTACCTCAGTTAAAATCACTTACCGGAGAATAGAGTGCCTCCAAGAAGTGCATCATAAATTTTTTTCTGCTTTATTTAGAAAACTAGCTGCCTACACAGAGCGTGTGTAGAATGACACTCTGACCATCCTACTTTTTACTAGTGTTAAGCTCCAGGAAATAAACAGATTGTTGTCACATGGAAGGACTTATCATTTACATCTGCTTGGCTGCAAGATTTCATCACTCTGTTGTCAGATGAGTGGAACAGAGCAGTGCTAAGTCGGGATTTTAGCTAACAGTCATTTCAGTAGCTTTCTTTGAAGTCATGTATTTTGAAGCCCCCCCCCCCCTTTTTGAGTTATATACACTTTGAGAACTCAATTAAATCTGTAGAGGCTTTCATTAGTAAAATGCACACTTGGGGTCCCTGAGTGGCTCTGTTGTTTAAGCGTCCTACTCCTGGTTTCGGCTCAGGTCATATCTCAGGGTCCTGAGACTGAGCCCCCTGTCAGGCTCCCTGCTGAGCATGGAGGCTGCGTAAGAGTTTTCCCTTTCCCTCTGCCCCTCCCCCGTGCCACCCCATCCCAGCTTGCCTGCTTTCTCTCTTAAAAAAAAAAAAAGGAAGAAAGAAAAACCCATTTAAACTTATATTTTGCATATAGTTTCAGGACCTTCATTGATTTCCTAAAGCCTAATTGTGTATCTTTTCATAGGTTAAAAAGCACTTGCCTAATTTCAATGGCTTTCTTTACTCCAATTCTATAGAAATGAACCACTGTGAGTCCTCAGGACCCCCTGGCTACAGAGATTCAACTTGTCAGTGAACAATGCTCCCAATCAACCTTCCCGATACTGTGTTCCATTAACGTATTCAATCAGCTTTAGTTCTGCCCCAGAAACAAGGTTGAAAACTTGGGGATTCTACTGAAAATTTATGCTTCAATTCCAGAATTTGTGATGCATTTCTTTTTTTTTTTTTTAATTTTATTTATTTATTTGACAGAGATCACAAGTAGGCAGAGAGGCAGGCAGAGAGAGAGGAAGAAGCAGACTCCCTGGTGAGCAGAGAGCCAGTTGTGGGGCTCAATCCCAGGACCCTGAGATCGTGACCTGAGCCGAAGGCAGAGGCTTTAACCCACTGAGCCACCCAGGCGCCCCTGTGATCCATTTCTTCGTGTTGTTGTATTTTTCTTCTCTTTTCCTTCCCTTCTCCTTAACCTCAGCTTTGTTTTGTTTTTTCTTTCTCAGGAAAGGGCCGTTTCCCAGGGATAATTGACTTGTTTGGTGGTATTGGTGGACTGATTGAGTACCGGGCCAGCCTCCTGGCCAGTCGTGGCTTTGCCTCCTTGGCCTTGGCTTACTTTAACTATGAAGATTTGCCTTCCCAACCAGAAAAGACAGAATTAGATTATTTTGAGGAAGCGGTCAACTTTCTCCTGAGACATCCTAAGGTAATATTTGCCTTTTCTTTTAGTCCGGTTTTTTTTTGTTTTTGTTTTTTTTTTAGAGATTGTGTTTATTTTTTTGACACAGAGAGACACAGCGAGAGAGGGAACAAAAGCAGGGGGAGTGGGAGAGGGAGAAGCAGGCTTCCCATGAAGCAGGGAGCCCAATGCGGCCTGATCCCAAGACCCTGGAATCATGACCCAAGCCAAAGACAGACGCTTAACAACTGAGCCACCCAGGTGCCTCTTAGTCCCTGTTTTCAAATAACCATTACACCCTATGGCTTCCCTTAACTTCCAAGTATGATTCGCCTCAGTGAACTGTAAATTCTATGATATAGCCATCTTATTCACATGATTTCTTTCACACCCCATGTCTTTTGCTCAGAAAGATAAAATGGGAAGTTGGCCTGTGTCCATGATGGAATCAAAACACAATGGCTTCATTTATTTATTTTAAAGATTTTATTTATTTACCCAGGCACCCGGAGCAATTCTTATTAAAAAAAAA